>PVJA010002555.1:0-89240 GCA_004027025.1 Myocastor coypus
ACACAGTGTGCAATTACTTGGGCCCATAGCACTATTCAAGGGTAAAATGAGTATTAGAATAACATTCATATCCTCATTTGGTTTGAGGATATACGACCTGTTTATATGGTTTGCCATAGTTTTTGTGAAATAATGATAGATAAGTGCTGAACAGTAGTTTTATAAGCATACTCATCAGGGAGAATGATGAAACAGAATGATTTCACATCTTTCGTGTCCTGAAGGGATGATCTTGAACTGAAATGTGTTGTTGTAGCAATTAAGAGTTGTCTTTCAATTACTGAGAAATCATAAAGATGGGCTCAAACCAAGGAGCTTTCTTGTTTTGTATCTCTTCCCCAATAACTGAATAACTGTCCCCTTTGTCCAATAAAATAGTTGGTGAGTGAAATGGGAATACAAGAACTTCTGTTTCTCCCCAGAACCCCTAATTAGTCTCTACCAAAGCAGCATTTAACAACCAAGGTTAGAATAAAGCTTCTTTCTTCTTTATCTGCAAGAAAGAGTCAGAAAATTCCACTGTTAGGAGATCAGGCAATAGATAGCAGCAGTAGATTTCGGCAAATGTGTTATTTTACTGCCAGTGGGTAGCACAAAAGGAAAGAAAAATAAGGGTGTAGCAAGCTCATCATTTCTCAGCTTTTAATAATATAAAATATTCTAAATGATGTACTAAATTATAATTGAGTTTTACTTCTATTTATTATCATCAAATTTGGTAGAAGTTTGATGTGTATCTGTAAGAAAGAAAAGATGCCATTCTTTGCTGAGCAGCTTTCTGTGAATATAAATTAGTGGTAAGAAAGACACGAGCGAAAAATAGACATGGGCTACTTTCAATACAAATGTCCCTATTAGAAAGAAATACATTTTATGTGATGGTACGGTATTTGTGAGATCAAACCTGTAAAATGATTTGAATAAACAAGTTATTTGAAAGCAGTAATATGTCATCAACAAGGTAGTTTTCATATGGCTGAATTTAGAAGAGCTATTAAAAATGATAGTATGCATTGCATCTTTTTATATGTCTTACAATTTCATTTTGATTGTATTTCACATACTTTTTAGGTAGAAAAGAAGACCTATTACAAATAAAAATGTCTGAGGATAGTCTGTATAATCTCTATGTGTATTACAACGTTCGCCATGCTTATGGATGAGCTTTTCCAAAATAGTTTTAGAAGTTTAGACTACATCAAGTTGACCAGCCTGTTTACCCAGACACTGTTTTATCTCTTGATCTTTATGCTCCATGGTCAAACTATGAGTTAGTTTCATTTATTTATCTTGCACAAATTGCACAAAGAATTGCAAGTTGCCCTCCTTCTCTGCTACCCATGTGGTAGGTGGCAGAGGAAGCTCATGCTTAAGAAGGGAGATTCAAATTAGTAGGAAAATTACTGAAAGCATTTGGAAGTATATTGCTTTGTCTATAGACAGACTTACAAAATGAGCAAATGCAATCTGACTTTCCGAAGTTAAGAATCTTTACACAAGAGTCTAGTGCCTAACTAAAGAGAAAATGACCTGTTCATACCACCAACCTCGACCTTGTGAAAAGCACTACTATTTGAGGCTGCATTACTTTTACATATTGAGAAACAGGTGAAAAATACATGAATCGCCCAAAAATGTCCCTGAACTTATAACAGAATGCAAGGTTGATTTGCATATTCAAATCAGCCATATTCATGGTTGATTTCTTTCCTAGTTATTAGACCGGTGGCTACCAACCTTCAGATATGAGTAAAAACAAGCCATTAAGTTTCCCAATAATTATAGCGTTCTCTTCTTATGGAGATATGCTATTGCAGTTTTAAAATTTTCGTCCATACCTCTTCGTAGTGAATAACAATTGCTGTCTTCCCTTGGAGCAGGGGCACGTGCAGAGCACAGCTCGGTCCTCTCTCCACCTCCGTCCGTTCTCTTCCCTTCCTTCCGCCTCAGTCTTGCGGTCCTTTGCACTTCCTCAAAAGCTCTAGCTGCTTGTTTCCCATCGTCAAGCTTTTGTTCTGCTCGTTATTTATATTGGGGGTTTCTTGAGGTCTTTGAACTGTGAAATGTGAGTAAGTGTATTTCTCCTTGGGTACCGTTGTTCTGACAACCCTCATCCTGAATGACGTGAGGTGAGGGAAGGAAAAGACCAGGTGAGAGCCCTGCAGCCAGACATCCTCTTCGATTTCTTTCTTTCTTTTTTCTTTGTCTTTCTGAGACAGGGTCTTGCTATGCCGCTCAGGCTGGCCTTGAGCTCACTTTTGTGGCCCAGACTGGTCTCGAACTCACATCCATCCTCCTGCCTCTGCCTCTCAAGGAATCACAGGTGTGCACCACTTAGATTTTCTGCAGCCATAAGCTTCTGTTAATCTAACCAGCAACTTCTCTTTCTAATTTGCTTTTTCATTTACTCAATGTACATTATAAGGAATTGCTTGGCAACACGAGAATCATTGCGTTAAAACACATAATTTAATAAAGCACCTGAAATTAAAATTTCAGAAAGGCTTAAATGTTAGATTCTGAACTAGAGCATGTATGCATGCACAAAGAGGGGCGCTCACGCATTTGCACACATTTTTCTTCTCTCTGAATTCCTGGCAGCAGTAGAACTTTGCTCCTTAAGCCTGAAAGTCAATCCGACCACATTTCCCCACGATGATATCATCTCTTCCACTTTCAGGCTCACATCCTGCCTTAACCACACGCAGGCCAGGGGCAGTGTGGGAGGAGACTGTGAAGGGAGCGGAACAGGGGGCGGTTTTCATGCCATTTGAGAGCTTCATAGTGGTCACCACTTTCAAAGCACCCTAAACGTAGACTACGATGTCAAGAAAAGTCACTCTCACCATATGGAAACTAGGATATTAATTCTTTTAAAATGAGCTGTGACTGATTGCTTTGAGAAGTGCAAGTCATTTGAATTCATCAATAATGAGTGGGCGTGCCATTTCTTACAGGACAACCTTCGCAGACTTTATAGTAAGACCCTATTTTAAACGACTGAAAATTACGTGCAAAGAGTTGATTTTCTTTTCATTTTAAATGTCTGAAGATTTCTAGGTAATTTAAATTTGAGTCCTCATTATACTTCTGTGTGGTCCAAGGTATGTGATCCTGGTACTTTACAGAGTAATGGCATGATGGTTTTTAGATGAGGTAATTGAATTTACAGCCTACAGAACTTTTCAACTGTATCTTAAGCTGTCAGGGGCTGACACCATGAATGCCTTCTATTGTTCTATGGAGCAGTTTGAAAATACATTACATATCGTGTGCCCAGCCATCCAGGATACATTTGGTGTCTGCATTACTTTTTTGGTCCTGTCTAATTTCACACTAGAACTGAGTGCGTGTGCATTGGTTAGAGTTAAGGCTCTGCGTAAGATCTGAAGGAGTGATTTGCACTCTTTCAGTCAAAAGAAGAGATAGCAAAATCCACATATATAGCAAATTAACAATGGTTGTTAAATTACATACATTTATCATCAAATCTCTTACTTAGATTAACAGATATAGGTAAGCAAGATGAGAAAATTAATCGACTAACGCTTGCTTTCAAAAACAATTGATTGTACTACTAATTCTATCAGTTCTTTGGAAATAGCAGTTAATGTGTAAATGTTTCAGTTTGGCTAACTTTATATGCTAATATCTGCATTCTGAGCAACTGCAACAAAGACAGCAATGTGTAATAAAACCATGGTTAAATACTTTTCATCTTGTTCTTGTAAATGTGTATCATTTCTAATGTCTTCTCAATTATGATTATGATTATGATTATGATTATTGCATTATGGCTAGCTCAGCCTGCCCTGTGGGTGGGGCTGGCGCAGCATATGGTGCCAGGGATTGAACTGCGGTCCCTGTGGTTGCCTGAACTTTCCTAAGCAGTTACTTTAGATCACTGAACCATCTTGCAAGCCCTCAATTAATACTATACTGTCTTTAAAGCAAATTTTAAAAGTAAGGCAGTGAAAGGACAAGAAAAAATGAAGCAAATTTCTATAAGCTAAACAAACTGCAGTGGAAGAATTCTGGCAAGAGAGATAAATCTTTGACTTTGCTTACACAATAAAGGTGATTAGATAATGTGTGTGTGTGTGTGTGTGTGTGTGTGTGTGTGTGTGTGTGAAACTGTGTATATTGAGAATGCTGAATCTGAAATACTTCAAAATCTGAAGCTCCTCGGTGCCACAAGTGAGAGGTTCCACACTTAAGCACCAGGTACACTGAAGATGCTGTATAAAATTACCTACAAGTTCTACGTGTATATGAAATACAAATAAATGTCTGGTTTCGACTTGATTTTCCAGAGATACCATGTTATGTATATGGAGATCCTGTGAAATCTGAAATAGTTCTGGTTCTAAACATTTTGGGTAAGGGTTGCTCAACTCATACATATATAAAACCTGAAATAAGTTCTAAATGAAGAAACAAAGGTTATGTTGTCCTACGATCTCATATTAGGTATATTTGGACTAGGTAAAGATTGAAAAGTAGATATCTAAGTTTTTTCCTCAGACTTAATGAATGCCATGTGACCATTATGCAAACATTTCTAAACAGTTACTTTGTGTCAGACTGATATTGATCAGACCATCAGGTAATTTAAAACTGAAGCCAGGACATGTCACTCCTCTGATCAAAATTCTTCAGTAAACCCTTGACTTAACTTTGTAAAAGCTAAGGTCTGACTGCAGCCTGCAGGTGCCTCCCTGGTCTCCCCCCAGGTACCTGCGTGGCCTTGTTTCTTAGGTCCTAGGATTTCTCTGTGTCTCTCAGCATTGCTGGCGCCACACTAGGGTACTAGCTAGTCTTTGAACTCATGAACAAGGCTTCACCCGCCATGGCCTTTGCAGTTATTTCCCAATCTTCCTAGATAAGAAATCTTCCAAATCTCACGTGTGCGTATGATGTGTTTCTCATTCTCCTCTGGTCTCTATTTAAATATCATAAGGCCTCAGCCTTTCAATTGACCAACCTCTACTGCAAATCCTTCAAGAGTGCTTTGCAATTGATAGTTTATTAGGTACATGCTAATCACGCACGTGATGTCAATATAAAGAGAAGCATTACTGTCTTCTATAGAATATCTTACAGTTTAATTAAATAAACCAAATATGATGATGAGATAGCTCAGCAGTCTAAAGCTCCTGATTAAGCAAGCTTAGGCAGGTGCAGGGGACTGCAGTGAGATCCCCAGGACCACACGGAGGGCCAGCCCCACCCTCAAGACAGGCTGAGCTGGCCAAAAAAGAAAAATATGAACATATACAAACACAAATGGCAACGGTGAAAAAGTGATATAAATAGATTAGGCAACGACAGGGGCCACAGTTCAATCCCTGGCACCACATGCTGCAGCCGCCCCACCCACCCCCAGGGAGGGCTGAGCTAGCCATAATACAATAATAATAATAATAATAATAATAATAATTAATAATAATTGAGAAGACATTAGAAATGATACACATTTAGAAGAACAAGATGAGAAGTATTTAACTATGGTTTTTGTATTGCACATTGCTGCCTTTGATGTAGTTGCTCAGAATGCAGATATTAGCATATGAAGTTAGCCAAAGTGAAACATTTAAATATTAACTGCTCTTTTCAAAGAACTGAGAGCTGTAAACAGATACTCGCCGCTACCAAGTTTCTATCACCATAGAATATGTTACCTCATTGACAGTCAGTTGTTCAAGGCAAGATGCTGGATCTTAACACGATCCTTGCATTGTTCAACTATCAGAGAATGACATTAAGGTACTAATTAGAGAAACAGACAAGTTCACCTGTGACGACAAATATAAGAAAGTCCCAGCACATAGGTGACCTCATGAGGAAAGCCCAACCTAGTGTGGCACCAAAGGACATTTTAGATCATTTGGAAACAGGAATGGGATTCAGCTCATCGGGGAGACAATATGCAGTGCGATAAAAGCAAGAAAGAGAGCCTGCAAAAGCACTCAGATGTGGAGGCGCAAGAGAACTTCGAGGAAATAAAATGCAGGTGTTTCCTGATACCTGTGTATAATGTGAGTGCTAAGGACTGTTGGATGTTGGCTCATCCTAAGGAGAACGTTGAGCTTGATGGGATCTTGTGGAAAAAGGATTTCAGCACCGCAGAGGATTCATCAAGAAGAAGCAGAAGTGAGATTTTCCTGGCCAGGTGAGACACGCTGCTCACTCAGCCTTTGATAGAGGCTGTGAAGCTGGCAATGTATTGCTGGTTGTGAGTTATGGCAAGAGTAGGCTGAGCTCCTGATGAACTGGATGACCTGGGTAAAATTGATTGGTCCCTGTCCTTTACATGATCCTCAAAATATATTCCATGTACTAATTAAAAATCAAAAATTGGCAAATGGTCATTCAGTGTAAATTGTTGAGATAAAGAATACTTTCTAAGTGACAAGCGTTGCTCAACTTTGCTGGTCTGGACACATCCTTGAGCCCTGCCTCGGGTTGAGGCACACAGTAAATTTCATACAAGCTCAGATATAAGTCACCTTTTCAGAGTGACTGGAGGATTTAAATGGAGAAGACGAAGCTGAGTCATCTTCACCTGGTCCCTGTAGATGGATACACAGAAGCTGCTGGTAATCGCAACATAGAGTGGGACTGGCTGAACTAAACATGATCGCTGGACTCACACATGCACTTTCTGACAATAGAGAAGAGAACGACATACTGTAGTGCGTATATGTGCTACTTGGGGAAAGTTTTTGACACACTCATGGACAGCTGCAGGGGCTCTTTACTATGAGGCTGAAGCATTTGGACTTTGTTTCATGCACGCGAGCTACAGAATGAAAATATTATGTTTAGGAGGATTAATCGCCTGGTGACGTGTAGGTTAGATTAGGACAGTTTAACCCTGGAGAAAACAAGAACACTTTGGAAACTTGCTTCCTTTGTTTAGTGATGAGATGCTAAAGGACTGGGATAAGGGTCTGAGGAAAATAACTGTGAAGGGCTGGCCAAATAGCTCGGTGGATTAAAGCACCTGCAAGCAAGCGCAGAGATCAAGGGTTCAATCCTAGGGCCTGCTGTGCCAGCCCTGCCCCTGGGGTGTGCTGAGACAGTAATGGAGACTGAGCGTGTAATCCTAGATCGTGGGAGGCTGAAAAAAGGAGGATCGCTAGGAGTCCAGTCTGTGTAGTGAGACCCGGAGCACCCTGTGGACCCTTCCCTGAAAGACAAAAAAATAAAGGAAAGAAAGCAAGCAACTATGGAAAACAACTATGAACTAGATTGGTGGCTGAAAAAAGAACTGAATTGGCTACAGAAGGAAAGAGGCAAGGGTGTAATAAAAAGCACTGCGCTTTTTAATTTGAGGAAATTCTAATGATAAGAAAATAAAAGTCTGATGTTATGGGGCATTATGTGGGAGAAGAAAGAGCCTAATGAGCTGCTTGGTCTTCTTGATAGCACGTAGAGATGGCAGTGATAGATGTTTTGGAGATTATGCTTATGTGTTTCAGAAGTTGTTAAAATGCTCAAGCATGTCACTGAAGCATCAAATGAGTTTTATTTCAATTTATAAAGCTTCTGTTGCTTGGGTTTTCTGAAAAGCATACATTCAAATTTTACTGTGTGCCAGACAGAACAGTCAGTTCCTGACTTGTAAACATTAGCGTCGCAAACTTTCACAGGTGTGCTGTATTAGGGTCACAGATGCACTGTGGGAGATTCACATTGTAGGATTACGGATGTCCGGTGTAGGAACATTCTCCCACAACATAATTCTTTCTTTTCAAGTTGAGAGCTTACTATATTTCAAGAAGTTGCTATAAAAGTTACAGCGCTCCCAGCTACCCTGACATCTAGGCACTATTAATCTACCTCAGAGATGACGTCAACTTTCTTGAAGCCCCACAACTCAGGATGAAAACAACAAGTGAAAACTCAGGATTCAGACTCCAGCAGTCCATCGCCAAGTATACAGAGTGCTTGATAATCACTCCACTCCGCTGCATCTTGATAGAGGAAATGTGTTTTAGCTATACTGATACTTGTATTAATTCAGCACATATTCATAAGTGTGACTTTCTGTGTAGTGGGCCGTATAGTGGGCATAGAACCATGAGCAAAACCGGGCACTGTGCCCTTCCCCGTGTGTGTTACAGCATACAGGGAGACGAAGTTGCTAATCCGTTATCACCTGCAGGAACATGAGATCGGAAATGTTTGATCGACAGGGATATTACCCAATGGGGAGAAACTATGGAAACCATCTGGATGATCCTTCAGCCGAGACCAGCTGTTAATTAGTAGACAACGTGTGGGAAGGCAGAGAGCGTGGCCATAGGCGAGGGCCATGTGAAGGGGCAGGGTGGCGAGAACACAGGCATGAGGACATCAGCTGCAGAGGCTAACTGTCCATGGGTAGGACATCGGCTTGCGCAAACCGTGCAGAATGTATTCTAAGAAGCTTCATCATTATTCTACCATCCAGGATCCAGAGGAGATTTCTGTGACAGGGAAACAAAATTTTCCTTGGAAAATCCCATTCTGGTTGAAGTATAGAATTTAGAAAAAAAAATACACAAATATGGTAATGAAAAAATTACAAGGCAGATAAAAGCATATTTTAAGTGCATCACTGTACAAATGTAAAGTACCCATGTTATTTTTCCTCCATATGTGTGAGCTTATTATAGTAATTCAGGGGATGTTAATATAGCTAGTATTTAACTCTCCTCAAAGTATTTGTAAATGGAACTGAAAATTGTTATATATATATATATATATATATATATATATATATATATATTTTTTTTTTTTTTTTTTTTTTTTTTTTTTTTTTTTTTTTTTTTTTTTTTTTTTTTTTTTTTTTTTGTCTTTTTGAGACAGGGTCTCGCTATGCAGTTGAGGCTGGTCCTGCGCTCACTTTTGTAGCCCAGGCTGGTCTCGAACTCGCACCAATCCTCCTGCCTCAGCCTCCCAATGTCCCGACCTGCGGGACGTTCAACGGGTTCGTACCTGGGGGAGAAGTGGGGATTGACAAAGAGGGCAGGAGACGCAAAGAATGAGGACAAGTCAAAAGGTCTGATCAAGTCCCGTTTATTGAGGAAGTGTGAGCGGTTTATATAGACAGGAGGCGGGGATGACGCAGGAAGAGGAAGCTGCCCTGCCGTGCTCCTCGCTCATTGGCCCGTCAGTGATGATTGACAGGTTCCTTTGGGACATGCCTGGACATGTCTCTCTGCAAGCACCTCTGGGCATGGCTTCCCACATCCCAAGTGCTGGGATTACAGGCGTGAGCCACCACGCCCAGCTAATTGTTCTATATTTGAAGAAATGATTAGTGATGAATACAAGCTATGATCTAAAATTGGTACTGGATATTTTGGGGAGCCTTTGGTTTAATTCTCAGAACATTACAACCATTAGACCTCCGAATAAGTAGGTTATGTAGATTAAATAACAATTGCAGGTCAGCAAGGGGCACTCAGGGTGGTGAAAAATAATATTTAGTCCAATAAAATCAGTAAAAACAACAACAACAAACCCAAAACAGCCTTGGCTAAAAGCATACAGAAATCTGTTATTCACTAAAATACAATGGGTTTCCTGGAATCCATCCATAAGGCAATTTTGAACTTAGGAGCTTGCATTTGTTTGTAGGATGTTTTATAGATGGGTTCCCAAAACAGCTTTGGCTAAAACATTTGAACTAGTGACTCCATGAACTCAATATTTGATGGCAATAATACCCAATCGTTGCATCTTACAGTGTACCCTGTATTTGTTGCAAACGAAAAATTTATGATAGTTTAAAATAATTTTCTGGTTTAGTTACTTAGGGTAATTCTCTAATTACAGAAAAGATACAGAAAACTGACATGTGCTCTCAAAAGCATTTTTAAAAGCTACTATACCAGGTGTGGTGGTGCATACCTGTAATCCCAGCACTTGGGAGGCTGAGGCAGGAGGATCATTTTGAGTTCGAGACCAGCCTGGGCTACAAAAGTGAGCTCAAGGCCAGCCTGAATGGCATAGTGAGATCCTGTCTCAAAAAGACTAAATAAATAAATATATAAATAAGTAAATAAATAAATAAAAATAAAAGCTACCATGAATATGGTTGATCTAGTCTAATTTACTAATAATTACTATGATTTTTTCTGTGAGCTCCAGAGAGTGTCACACCAGTTATCCAAAAAGCCTTCCTCTCTCTGACAAACTGAAGGCAAGAGGGAAGAGATCTCCAGTTTTAACTTTTGTATATTTTTAAAAATTTGTCTTTTCCATTTTAATCCTTCCTAGCCAATAAAGGCACACTTCTCCAAAGCTCACATATTGTGGGCTGCTTCTTAGTTTAAAGTAGGAAATCCTTTCATTTTTGTGCATTCTGAGCGCTCTGACTCTAACCTGGCAGCCATGTGCCTCGGACGAGACATCTGACTAAATATATGATTGTTCACAGTGAGGAGATCTTTCACATTAAAATTCTGGATTTATTCATTTTGATGAAATAAAAAGCTTGAACTGCATTGGGTCTGCATTATTTGAGGGTAACTGTGAATTAGAGCTGCACGAATCCGGATCCTTCTAGCGCCTCAGCATGGTGCTTGCTCTTCGGTTTCCAGTGGCCCTCCTCCTCATCTGGCTCCCTGGGACTGCCATTCTGTCCTTTGTAGTTAGTCCGCCTCGATCCTGGTTGAGGTTGCAGTCTTAGTAGTCCTTGTCCGGTGTGAAATTCCCTTTGTGATTCTGCTGGCTGGCTTTCCTAGTCGCCGTTCATCTGTGGTCCGCCTGTCCACACTCATCACCCTGTGCTCTCATTCCTCTCTGGATTCGCCCCTTCCCGTGGTCCTTCCCTGGGTGCCAGCACTTGAGGTCCCTCCAGCCCATGAGGAGATACTTCCTTAGAACTTTCTCCCTCTGGTGCGCAGTCATCTCCTCCCTGGAGTTAAGCACCAATCCTTGAAGTTCCCAAAGAGCTCCATTAAAACCAGTATTTGTATTTCTGTAATTCATTTATTTTATGTTAATAGGAATTGAACCCTGGATCTTTCTACTTTGCTACATCTCCAGCCCTTCTTTCTTTCTTTCTTTCTTTATTTTTATTTTGAGACAGCATCTTCCTCAGCTATCCAACTCAGCTTGGCATCATCCTCATCCTACCTTTATCATCCAAGAGCGCTGGCATTTCAGGTGTCTGCCACTGTGCAGAAATTCCTCCAGAGCATTACCATAAGTTTTAAGTCCTTGTCAAGAAGACATGAAGAACAGAAAGAAAAAGCACCTTGCCCATAGCTCTTAAAGTTTCCGTGAAAATGGAATAGAAAGTGCACTGGAGCGGCCCATTTGCTGGAGCCACGGAGCCTATATTAACACATTGTTATCGCCTGAAACCATAGCTTAGTTTGGAGCTCCGCTTCCACATGAAGCATTATGTGGGTTTTGACTAAGGTGTAACGACGTGGATCCTACGCGGTCTCACACCCCAGTTCTCCATGACATTCAGGTCTTGGGTCCTCGGTGTTTTATTGCCTGTTGTTCCTGGATCTTTTCACTGTTTTCAGTTTTACTTCTTCCTGATAGATAACTGGTATCCTGCACTAGGTAGCTCTGCCACCTTGGCCTGGGAACACACGTTTTCAGTTTTCCCCAAGTCTTTCCATGGCTTAGAAACTCATCTATTTTTATCACTAAATAATATTTCTCCGTCCATTTCCTTAACATTTCACCCACTGAAATTTTAGGAATAAAGGGATTGCAATCACCCAGGGAGGTTTTCCAGTTAGCATTATTGTTTTCTCATATTTTGTATGGTAATTTTTATTGTCCATACCCTATGTCAAACCTGAAGCTTGAGAACTGGTTTGTACCTTCATTTCTAACTTTTTTTTTTTTTTTTTATCACACCAGCCATTATGTGATGGAATCAAAATCATTTGACATATTCACTAATTTTCTGACTTGATATTTTATTGATGGTAGAAGAAGAAAGTTATAACAAAACTCTGCTGTAAGAAACTTCTTTATATTTCCTTTTGGTTGTGCAGCTGTTGCTATGCTATTCCAATGTGAAGATCATCGAAAATTTTTGATATATGAACCGACATCTGTAATGTGAAATTCATCTAGAGACGAGTAGAGAGGAAGTCTGCTTCCCTTTCAAGCTTAGCGTCTTCAGGTGCCGCTGGACTAAATCATAGCTCATTGTTCGAGGCATAGAGCATGACTGCAGAGGCCCAAGGGGTGGTGGTTGTGCCAGAAAAGTTTCTTTCTGCATCCCCTATAAAAAACTTTTTAAACTTTGGTTTAGAGCATATCTTTTCATCCTTTTGAAAGCTAGTTAGTATTTTTATTTAGCCATAGTGATAATATGACTGTCAAAGGAACTAATTTTATGGAGAGATTAGTTTTCAATAAAATATAGGCTGAAACTGCAAGCAGCACAGGGTTACAAATGGAAACTTTATTTCTATCATGGAAAGAATGACTTTATTTCCTGAATATTTGAGCGGTACATTCTATATGCCCCTTGGAAAAGGAAAGATATTAGTTCTTGGCAGGTGCTACGTATTCTTCTGTTTTAGATCTAAAACATCTACTCAATGCGATCAGGAAAGTGTCTCAAATGTTTGTGAAGCATGAATTATTTGAACTACCAGCATTAAATATTCAGTTCCCAATACAGGGACGTAAAGACACCATTCTCTCAAACCTTGTATTGTTTTCCTAGCTTGAGTAGCTGACAATATAGAATTCTTTATTCTAAAGTTGCTTGTCCAAGCCTTGGGACAACAAATCAAATGCTGAATTATATTAAAATTTAAGATTTTAGTGGGTTATTGTGAAGTACTTAAAAGTGTACAAGGGAAGGAGGCTCAGGGTGTAAGGAAGTAATGAAGTCGTGTCTTCTACATGCACCGATTCCCTCCGAGGGGCGGATACGCTATGTAGTGCAAGCATGTACCAGGAAACATTTGCATGGGTGTAAAAAACTGAATGATTTCATTCAAATTGTGTGAAGTTCAGATTTTACATCTGGATAATGAAGATACTAGTACGTACCCCACTCAAATTGTTGTGTTTGGAGCATTTAACACACAGTGCATATGAAATTTGTATGATGTGCCTAGGTCATAGTGGGTACTCAAGATACTGATTCCCTTCTTCCAACCGCCCCCTCCCATAAGTTCCAAAAGACAAATCCGTTCTTCCTGTGCACAAAACGCTCCATCGCACAGGCGGTGTGATATTAAATAAGATCCTGGTTCACCACATAGAGGCTTTTCTTTGCATGATAATCAGGCATCATTGCCTTTAGAAGTGGTAATAGCCTTCAGGAGGAGTTACAGCCATTGCTTGGCCATTTTGCTTTCTGTGAAAGCCTGAGAGAATGTTTCTCTCTGGGTGACTCTCCTTAGACGCACTGTAGAGTATATTCTTTTCCTTTTTTGAAATTCTTTTCTAAGCAACATCAATAGGGAGGTGGGTCATGCCCACACACTGTACTCTGTAGAACGATTGTGAGGACAATATGCAATATGTCAACTTTCAAAAAAAAGAAAGGGGAAAAGAAAAAAAAAGTAATGTTCATTTAAAAGGGTTAATGTTTAATTGTTTGATCAATCTTATATACCTATATGTATTAATCTAAACTGATCTGATGATGAAAATATGTAATATAACCCGTGTTAAATTTAAACAATAAAAATATTAAATTAAAAAAAGAAGTGGTAATAGCAAGGAAGCCATAGTTTGAACATTTCACACTGCATCGTGACAGCAAACTCTTTGTAAATGACCAGCAGAGTGGCATGGACTGCATACCTGTGGCCTCCTGGATTTAAAGGGAGTGAGGTGACAGGGAGATGAAGTTACTGTTTGGCAGAGCAGTCAAAAAGGCCAAGTTGAGGTCCCATAAAACTCATAATAATGCCCATCCTCTCCCCACTGTGAAGGTGCAACCTAACATAGGGGCTGTTAGCAATACTTGGATGTTAAGTTTGAAGAAGATAAACTACATGGCAAATTCATCTTGTCTCAAGCTGAAGGTCAAATGCCCAAGTGTTGGTTATTACTGATACCCACTTTCCTTACAGTAGGACGATCTGTCCAAAAATAAATTATTCTAGAAGTTGGGGTTAAAGTTTCCAGTGCCAGTCTTTTTTTTTTTTTTTTTTTTTTTTTTCTGAATTCTTGTACTCATAATAGAAATAAATGAAATGTTCTCTAGAGTGAGCAAAGAGGACCGCATCGGTAGGTGGCTCAGTATATTTTTTCTTCATTGGTGAAAGTGTTTCCTGAGACCACTACACTCAAACTGTGGTAATCTGCACTCTTGCACAGAGTCAGCAGGGTACGTGTTGTTTTCTGTGTACATTGCATGAAACAGGAGACTGAGATACAGAATTTAAGCAATTTTCCAAAAATACTACAGCACGAAGATGCTCGGAAGGGTTGGTCTTTCGTGCCCCAGGTAGCGGTTACCATGACAGCGAGTACAGTTTCTTTCTTTTTGTTGCAGCCAGCCCCAGTTGTTGCCTGAAAGAGTTTTGGGATGCGTCGTCACTCTTCGCTCATAGCTCAGTCAGGCACTCTGTAAGGATTTAGGGGTTCCCAGGATAGATCTTGAGCTACAGCCATTCAGATGCACAAACAACGGCTTATTCTGCTTCTGCTTGCAGAGTTGGGAATTGAACCTAAGGAGTTCACATTCGGATGCAGTCCCAAGGTGTTTGTTTTGTTTTGGTTTGTTTTTAGAATGCAAAACAGCCATAGAAAGAAATAGCATTAGAGACAATACAAAATTTCACTATACAAAGTCAGTGGAATTCAACAATGGTTGCCATATGGCATGATGTTATCTTCACATGCGTTGTATAGGTTATCAGATGTAAATGTGTAAGATTGGTTAAGGAAAAGAATAAGATGAAACAGGAACAAAAAGTTTGAAGAAACTAAAAAAAATGTATTTACTATTTTGAGCTTAGTTCTTGCTAAATGAAATGAGCGACTCTCCTGCCTTAGCTTCCCAGAATGCTAGCGACACAGATGTATGCTATCATGCCTGACTGAAGAGAAGCTTCTTACTATCATAGTTTTTAATATCTGTCCTCTTGGTTGATTCTGCCCGATCCCAATTGTTTATTTGTAGGACTTGATTATCTTGCTAACCCAGAATATTGGGTCCCACTCAGTGTAGGATGGGGTGCCATGGAAGATTTGCAAGTGAATGAGTCAAAATTTCCATTAGCCTATCTAAACTAAGTCTTCGTTTTTCAGTTGTTGTTCTTAATCTATGGAAAGCATTTTCTATTCACATTTATGTGCTGAATTTAGTGAACTTTGAAAGTCTTGTGAACATACCCTTTGGGAATCCCAACATTCTATTACAGATAATTTGATCTAATTCAAGCTGATCTTGCTGTGGTTTGAGGGAAGTTGTACCTAACTGTTCATTTGCCCACTATTTCCTCAAATTTTGAGTATGAAAACGTATTAACACCAGCTGGAAGGTTTACATCATTAAGCTGTCATAGGCAGCACACAACACCATAGATGTCTTAGCAGACTCAGTCAGTAGGCTGAAAATTAACATGAAAGTTGTATCAGGTGAGCTCCACGTGGAGATCTGGTTTTGAATTTACACTTCCTTTTTTAAAAATGTATTTGGTACGGGGTCTCACTATGCAGCTCAGACTCGTAATGATCCTCCTGTTTTCAGCCTCCCTAGTGCTGGGATTACAACACACGCCACCACTCCAGGCACCGTTGCCTGCTCAGTGTGACTGAGGGTAAGACCAGCACAGCACGGGGTACCAGAGATCGAACCCTGGCCTCTGTGCTTGCCTAAGCAGGTGCTTAGTCCACTGAGCTATCTTGCCAGCCCTTAATTTATGTTTCTTTTGACTCTGTGATTTTTCTCCCCTGTATCTCTGGGCAACTTTTCAGCTATTCCAAGTGTATACTTCTATAATTGCTTACAGTAGTTCTTTATCCTTCATCTTCTCTTCCAAGATGTTTATTGGAAAGTTCAAAGTTAATTTCATTCAATACATCAATTTGTTTTCATTTCATTTTTTATTTTTCCATTAAAAAATAAGCTGCAAGGCTGAAATTTCGTCCAAGATTTTCATGAGTTCTGACAGAAACTTATACATTAAAAATCACAGAACAGCAACATTTTAGAACTTAATAAATATTTTTGTGTAAAACATTTGAAAATATCTTATTGATCAAAAGCATTGAATTCTAGGATTATTGAATCATTTGTTCTTTAATGATGTGAAACAGAGAACTCTTCAGTAAGAGATTTACATATAAATGGTTCAGTATCTCTGGCTTGACTCTGAATTTTTGGTTAGTGTATGGCCAGGAGGAACATTGGACTTGATCAGCTTTACACTACCACTCTTAATCCGTGAGCAGAAATCTTGATTTCTAATTTCATGTAAAAGACTATAGGCAGTGCATCTGATGTTTATACATCATTTGAAATACTAAAAAAGACATGCTCAAGTTCTACTTGAGATTTTTCTCACGTGGTTGGGGGTTAGAAGGTCCATCAATAACGAGACCTTCCATTGTCTTCGACTGGAATAGAAACTCTACGTCTGCAACTCTAGGACAGAAGCAGATGCTCCAGAAGCCACTCAAATGTCCAGGGACTAGCTGGACTTCTGTTCAGTTTGCCTGCACTGCAAATTTGCAAACTATCCAATGTCCACGCCTGCTTTTCCTTTCCCTTCATTGGTCCTCAAAGACGTTTCATGGCTTTCAATAATTGCATGGAATTTGAAGTAAGTTGCTTAGATTTTATAATGTGATGCTTAGATAAATTTTCAATGACTTTAAGCTTCAAGGAGAAAAGTGCTGTGATCATTCATATGATTGATACTTATCCTTGTAAGTTCTTGAAAGGTGGAATAAGCAATTTTTGAGAACACGGTGCTTGTGGGTATTTTTTTTAAAATGTGCCCCTTGGTGAATTAAATGTCAGATCAATCTCTTGCTTCTCCAGTGCAATGTGAATGTTATATTCGTTTTTGCCAAAGGAATCATGCATCTGATTCCCTCTAGCATGTTCTGTGTTATAGCTTGTTGGGTTTTAGTTACTCAGTTCAGGCTCGCTCATTGGGGCAAAAGGGTTTCTACTCCCCACTGACCACATACACATTACCCAGGGGACTAGATGGCTGATATTAAATGACTCAATGTTTGCACCAATTAATGTCCTTTTAATCACCCTTTTCGCTTTATAAAAATACTTTACTATCAGCTACTAGAGACTATTTTCAACAAAATTTTATTAAAAAAGGTTTAAGTGAACATATTTTGCTCATTTTTATTTTTTTATTTTATTTGAAACTGTTGACAAAATGTAGAAGTCTCACAAAGACCCACTAAGGCTTTTGGAATTATACTACATGAAATGATCTTCTACGAGTCATTTCACCCTTCCTCCTAGGTAATCCTTCTTAACTGAGGGAATATTGCATAAAGTATTGCTAGTTTATGGTAACTAATATAGAGACAGATTTCCATAGCACAAACTACTTTAACTTACTATCTATCTATTTGTATAAGCATATAATTGCATTACAAAAAAAACATCATATGCACATCTGCTTTCAATTTGTTTCTCCTAAAGATAATTTCTGAACATACATATCATCCAGTACACATGTTTGTCTTCTTTTAAAATAGTTGCCTAGAGTATTATTATATTTGTCTCCACTGGGTTGTGCAAGCAACTCTCGGGTGACATATTCTTATTTCTCTTTTGCCCTATTAATCTGTTACAATAATTACAATGTCCAGGTGTTTCAGACAGTAGTGCTATTATACCTCTAGGGTATAAATGCCTAGATAAAAGGGCATATATACTAAGTATTACTTAATATTCATAAGTATTTTATCAAAGAGTCAGTCTACTATTCTACTTAAGATTGCTTTTGCATCTAAATAAGGAAGCATTTCTTTGAAAACCATTGCTTATATCTGAACTGAACCAATTAAATGATGCTGCTATATAGCCAACCCCATAAAATGTTTATGCCATTTAGGAACAAGGGTGTGCATCTGAATAAATGTTTGTGTATTTATGTAACAATTTTAATTAAATCTGCCCAAATTCAAATTTGGTCTGCAGTAAAGAGGTGGATCTTTGAGATGAGATATATGTAGCCTTTGGCTGATATCATAATGGAGTGATTTTCTTAGATAGTTGCAAATCGCCTGGACTTGAAAAACTCCAGTATCATTAATGGTGATGGGAACCTCACCAATATATATGTAGATGACTATTTCATTTTTACAATTATTCTTGCAAATGAGCTGAATTGGCTCAATTGTTATATAATAATATAATATTTGCCCTTCAAGGCAAAACACTATGTAGTTCAGATCCCTCGAATGCATAAGTCAATCTTTCACATCCCATTCAATCACATTCTATGACGGCATTAAATGTCATGGAAACTGAGTATATTCTACTAAAGAAATAAAAAACCATTAGTAATACTCAGTGTGGGGCTAAGGGAGATTGATTGGCTGTTACTAGGAATGTCTGCCCAGGTTTATATCCTTCTTTGAATAAGTTCTCATGGGTGAAACAATGCAGAGTTTAAAAATATCTCTCATGTCAAATAGAACAGTGATGATAAGAACTATCTATCTATCTGTCTATCTATCTATCTGTATATGTACATATAGGAAAAATATGTATTGTGTTTAATATACTTTAGAAAGATCGTAGAATCTATCTGTCTGTCTGCCTATCTGTCTTTCTATCATAGTATTACGAATTAAGCCCAGTATCTTTGCTCTGGGCCCCTCTGTAAAATTTAAAATTTTTAAATTTTTTGAAGCTGTGAGGTAGGATCTCGCTAAGTCGCATGGGCAGAGCTGAACTTGTCTTCCTCCTGTCTCAGCCACCTCTAAGAGTGTTAGGACAGCATCGCACACTTTCATTTCTCTTTTCCAAGCCTTTGTATGTCTCTTTTTAAAAATGCTGTATCAAGATACAATTCATATACTATAGCATCTGCCCTATTCTTTTGTGTTTATTTATATTTGTGATTTATAATAACGACACCGCCTTGGAGCATTGTTGGGTGTACCTACCACGTCTTGATCATTTCTTAACCACATATCCATGGCAAGGACAAGCTACTTACTCTATAAGTTTAAGGATAAAAGGTTCTTTTGGCTCCTGATTTTTGGAAGATTCAGTCCCTTCTCCGCTCATTCCAAGTAGAAACTCGCAAGACAAGGGTCTGACAGAGGACAGCTGCCTGTCGCATGGTAGCCAGGATGCAGGAAGAGGGACGAGGGGACAGGAGGACAAGGTTGGTCCTTTCAGATCCTACCTGCAGTGACCCACATCTGCCTCTGACAGCAAGGTTTCTGCGAGCCCATCAGTGGACGAATCCACTCATGAATGTAGCCATTCCAAGATCTAATCATTTTCCAAACACAGAGGATATCTCAGATATAAGCCGCAAAACCCTGTCTCCAAGCCTCAAAAGATTTTATTTTTTCTTTTATATTTTAGAGAAGGGTCTACAGGGTGCTCAGGGTCTCACTAATATATCAGGCTCATAGTGATGTGCCTGTTTACAGCTTCCTAAGAGTTGGGATTATAGGTGTGTGCCACTATGCCCAGTCTGTCAGTGCACACTGGGAGCAGGGCTGGGAATCGAACCCCTGGCCCCTGACCATGCTTGCAGGCACTTTAATCTGCTCAGCTATTTGGCCAATCCTTCAAAAGTTTAATCTCATGCAAAATGCATTTAGTCCATGGCTAGCAATTGCCAAAGTCAACAGTTGCAGTATTGCTGAAAAGTTCAAGTCCAAAGTTTCCTCTAAGACAACTTCTTATCTGTGGGAATTTGGTTTAAAATAAACAGATAAGAGTTAAATACAATAGCACAGGGTAAAGGCTCCCATTCCAAAAGAGAGTAGCGGGAGGAAGGAAAGGAATTAGACCAAATGTCTGCAAGCCCATTCCTCACGGCTGAGACATTGCACCAGACAGCTGAGACATAAAGGAGGATTTATACTGGCTCGTGGCTTCCGACCTGCAGCCCATGTTCAGAGGTTCAAACATAAAACGTGGTGTGGTAGCTGAGCCTTCTCACGTCATGGCACCCAGAAAACAGGGAGGAGGGCGGAGCCTGGGAGGGAGATGCACCCTTCCTAATCAAAGCACTGGTGACCAGCTGTCTTCAGCCAGGCCATGCCTCACAGGGGCTCCCTGGTTGTGACTCCATCATTAAACCCAGCCATGCATAGTGGGCCCGTGTTTTAGTCACCATCCACAAGCCCTGACTGTGAACACATGAGGTTTTGGGGGTCATCTAGATTGAAACCACAACACTAAACCAACACAGAAACACGGCAAGGCCAACGTGAGATTCTGCAGCCCCAAGTGCTGCCCCCTGGGCAGGTCATTGAGAGGTGCGAGATCCAAATGGAGCACGATAGCCTTGTGTATTGAGTGCCACGTGGCTTCTTCCTTGGTTTGAATCACTCGCTGTCCCTGGCTATCCTCAGCAGCTGCTCCATATTCCTGGGATCTCCACGTCCTGAGGTATCAGCTGCACTTTCAGCTTCACTCTCCCCGCTCCCCACTCCCTGTAAGGTCCTCTTCAGGGTGCTGTGTCTGGCCACCCAGGTTTTCTCTGAAATGCGGGTGGAAGCATGCTTGTCTCCACAATTCTGGCATTCTGTCTGAGACAGAGTTCAGCGGTAGAGAGAGCACTCGCCTCGCGTGCTTGTTCTGAGTTCGCAGGACTACTACAAAAATGAATGGATCAATAAAAATTTAAAAGGCCAAAACACAGAACTTAAAAGGCCTGCACTCCAGCCTTGACTTTGATATGGTTGAATACCCACATCAGTCATAGAATATCATTTTTAAAAGAATTTTTACATCCTCCCTTTAAATATGTATATATATATATATATATATATATATATATATATATATATTACCAAATATATATATATATTTGGTACGGGGGTCTCAATATATAGCTGAGACTTGTAGTGATCTTCCTGTCTCAGCCTCCCCCATACAGGAATTACAAGAATGCACCACCACACCTGGTGGCAGCATGTGGTGCCGGGGATAGAACCCTCATCCCTGTACCTGCCTAAGCAGGGGCACAGTCCCCTGAGCTGTCTCACCAGCCCACATCTCTCCTTCTTAATGTCAGTAGAAATATGATGTTAGATAATTCTGTTGCTCTCTTTAGACTTTCCAATAATTGTAAACTTTAGATGTTTATAGGTAGCTATAAGAATATAGATGGAATACAGGTGAATATACAGGAACATAAATATAAATAATTTTCATATACTATTGGCTAATGGGAAATAAATTAGTAGTTGCATTATGGAAAATACTGATAGAATATTTAGAAAAAAAGAATGTTTAGAAACCAAACAGTGAAGAAATAATAGAAGATGAAGAGTAAAAGTGATCTAAACTAGAAAAGGACCTATTTCTATTAAGTCCAGCAAGTATCAATTGCTAATTGTAGTTACTTGCATGAACTACAAGTACTAACTAGTAGTTAAGCATTGTAGGACAGGAATATGTTCTTGCAGGCACAGATGTCTGTGTCGTCCTCATGCCGGGTAAGTTTCCTTAGCATTACATTTCCTTTCTATGATTCCTCCCAAGCGTACTTGTCGACATGAGGTCATTCTGAAGCATTCTGTTGCAAAGCTAAGTGTGTGTTTATGTGTAGCTGTAATGCTCGGTGCCAAGAGCCACACCACAATGAGCTACTTCTATTTTTCAGAGTCTGCCACTGAAGAAGATTCCCTGCAAAGCCAGCGCACCCTCGGGCTCCTTTTTTGCCCGAGACAATACAGCGAATTTCTTGTCCTGGTGTCGAGATTTAGGAGTTGACGAAACATGCCTGTTTGAATCTGAAGGTTTGGGTATGTATTTCCTTTGGAATTTTAGCCTATGCAATATTCAAGTTGTTTTGGTACGGTCATCAGGAGTGTCGTTTGAGAAGATGTCATTTCACAGGTCATTATTGTTCAAATGTATGAGTTTATTTACTGCAAAGGTGTGGGTCCACTGTAAACCTGGAAGAGGACGGCAGCACACTCCTTCCCAAGGCAAAGGTGAAAGCCGTCATGCCAACTAGTGGCTGTTTGGACAGGATAGCACTGACTTCTACTAATCTGGGTCAGAAGGGCAGTTTTTAATATTCCAAGCCTGAGAACATTTTTGTATGCATTTGTGTGTGTGTGTGTGTGTGGGACCAGGGTTTGAAATCAAAACCTTGCACTTGCCAGGCAGGCACTTGTGCCATGGAGCTATCTCCCTGGCCCCCTACACTTTTGTATTTTTACAAAAGTAAGAAAAATTTCTACAAAGTAAGAAAAATTTCTCTCTCCTCCCATTGGCACTCTCTCCACTGAAGCTGAAGTTTATAGGTTTATATCATTACCTATTTTTCTAAAGATTTAGGAATCAGACATGCAAACAGGACATTTAGATATTTGAAGACAAGAATGCAGAACACACCTAGTTGAGTTCCTAGGCCTAAAGAACATTATGTTTTATTTGTTTTCAAATTGAATTTTGATAAAACAATTTCCAGATTGCACAATGATCTTTTGTACACTGAGCTATTCGGTGTTTCAGTATTACTTGATACCTTGAGAGTGAATGTTTAAGTTCCTGTCGTCTCTACCTCAGTACTAATCTAACATGGAAAACAATGAAATTGAAGCCCCATTTCAGGAGATAGGAGTCAAGAAACATCTATCTAGTAAAGAAAGTAAATGTTGGCTTCTTTTGTGTGATGTTTTAAAAATTCAGTTTACAAAATCACACAGCACCAAATATTAACACTGGTGGAAGCTGAACATCCTGCAGACAGAATGAATTTACATGCTGCCTTCAAGAGCATTAAACCATCAGTGGCCCCTGAGCTTTATAAAGCAATGTTCTTCCTGCTAATTGTAGGAAGTTGGTGGTAACCACTGAAATCATGTACTGATTTGTATATGTGTAAAATAATTTCATCTAAGAGGAAGTGTCTTAGTTCCTCTTCTTTTGTTGCTGGGACAAACACCCGACACTCAAAATGAGGAAAGGAAAGGTTTATTTAGCTCACAGTTACTGGAGGTTTCAGCCCACATTCAGCTGGCTCCAAGGCAGAGAGGCACATGGCAGAAAACAAACTCTCATGGTGGTAGCAAAGAGCAAGAGTGAAGGGAGGAGAGCTAGCAGCTCAAGTAGCTAGCTTCTCTTCTTCCCTTACACTGAAATGCAAATCACCTGCCCCAGGGGGCGTGCAGTACCAATTTTCACAATAATCAGCTGCAAATGCCAGAAGGCACCCCATGGACTACATGAGGCTTGGGGGGGGGGCACAAACTATGACAGGAGGTGATGTGCTATAGAAATGCTGCTGTTAAATCTGAAGATTCCCTCAGCACAGAAGAGAGAAATGTCAGTCGAGCTAGAGAGATAACCTCAGACCTGAGGGAAAACATGAACCGGGATCCCAGCATGCGGTCATCGTGTGCTATATACATCTGGGGGCACCCTGGATGTGCGGGAAGAGGGTTCGCTTGTTCCTACGACTTACTCATGTCCAAGCAAAAGGAAAATGATACTAGATGTGTGTATGTGGACACGTCTTTTTTTTTGTGAGTGGTAAGTTTACAAATAGATATTAACTTTCTGCTTTGTAGGAAAGCATGTGAATGTAGAACTGGGGTAGGTAGTGTACAGTAACTTGCAAGCAAACCCTAGACAGATCTAGTAAACACCCACACAGTCACACAAAGACACACACACACACACACACACACACACACACAGGCATGCACGCACAACCCAACTTCTGTATAATAGTCTTAGTCGTAAAGCAGACATCCCGCGTGCATTACTCTGGGTGTGTGGAAAGTTTATGTCATGGCTTAAACTTCTGGAGTGCCCCTGTGTGGCCAAAAAACTGTCACATGTGGGAAACTTCATTATTATGAATGTGTTATTAGTCGGTTCATTGTACAACTTTTCATTAAGGAAGCGTTTTTCATAAACTCTTATAAGCCAAGTGGGTTACAAAGAGCTCAATTTTCTCACAATCCTCAAATTATTATGTTACTTGAATTAGTGCAGGGTTCAGAGAGAATCCAGGAAGAATCTGTCTAGTACTAAATTTTCTGTACTAAAAATACCACTGCAGTTCAAGGTTCCAGTATAAATTTATGAACATTATTTCTTCTGATAATTTAAAAGCCCCAATTCAAAAAATAAAGTAATACATTTGTCCTAAAACTATGATGCCTAAAACAATTTATGTCATTAATTATGTGTACATTTGGTATATAAATATACATACTAGATGTATCAAGTTTTGAGATGCCTTGCTTAATTCACTATTATGAAAAGTAAATTGCTGCTGTTTAAAAAGTCCATAATTTAGACATGAAACTACTGAGTAGTTTACTCATCAAAAACACTTGATTTTTAATCATAATCTAAACTAAGCTTTTCCTATGCAATTAAAATACATTTAAATATCCAAGGATGCTTACCAAAACCAAATTTCAAGGGTTTTTTAACTTTTAAAATTATCTTTAATCTTCTCAGTACCAAACTAAGTCATATAGTTAGGATGCTGTCATTTGCTGCGTTGAGACAAGATAAACTTGAAATTTCTGCTGCTCAGTGTAGGGCCAGGGCCAGCGAGATAGATCAGTGGTCTAAAGCACCTGCTTAGGCAAGCTTAGGCAGCTGCAGGAACCACAGTTTGATCCCTGGCACCACATGCTGCGCCAGCCCCGCCCCCAGGGTAGGCTGAGCCTGATATATATATATATATATATATATATATATATATATATATATATATATATATATATATATATAATAGGGCCTGAGGTGACATGGGTCTTACAAAGAGAAGGGAGGCGCTGGCTTCCTTCAGAGGGGCTCAGAGGTGCCTGATAATAACTGAGAGAAAAGACAATGAGAAAATTCATCTCCCCACGTCAAAGCCTGAGCCTGTGAATCTCTCTCCTTGCTTGTCCACCGTGGCAGAGGGAGGACTTTTCCTGCAACTGCGAGGCCGTGTGCTCTGCTTGAGGGCCTTTCACACTTCCCTTTGGAAAGCAAATTTAGGGCAAGGGTTTTCTTTTTGTCCTTTTCCTACCTGAAGATTTCATTTCAGTGGCGCACAAGATGAAGAGGGTCCTTTGTGGGCTATTGTCTTCGGCAGCAAATAAAATGAAAAGATGCCCTGATGAAAACGCGCTTGCGTGAAGAAGGACAAAGGCGGTCGCTGCATGGAGTGCAGATGAAGAGGCCTCTGTTTTTTGCTGTTCAAAGTCTTTCGCTGCATAAAGCCTCCTTATCTTTGTGACAGCTGATATGCTACCTCTGGAGCCATGTTTTTCTGCACAATTATTTGTCAGCTTGTTCTCAGCTTATTCAGCCTGTTTTCTTTCTAAATCTGCTAATGATTAGAAACCTCTCAGAATTTGCAAGGTGTGGTAGAGATGAACAGGGGTGTGTGGATGGCCAAGAGTGCCTGCACCCCCTGTCCTCGGAATGCTTGGCAGAGAACCCACCATGCCACCCCTGGTGGCATCTAGGTTTTTATCTGAAACTAGTCTTCCAGGACATCTTTGAGAGGATAACCTTCTTCCTCTGCGAAAGGCCAGTTCTTAGGTCCTATGTTAACCATATTCTGATAAATGAGCCAAGGGAAACATTATCAAAAATCATGAAAGCCTGCTTATATAAAACAGAAGTCCAACTAAGATATCTAGATCTTGGGTACCTTCATCATACGCTGGTATGAATAAGAGCTATGAAAATATATATATTCAGTGTCAGCCATCTGGATGAGTCATGGCCGTTGCTTGACCAATTTGCCCTCTGTGAAATCCTGAGAGAATGTTTTCTCTCTAGGTGACTCTCCTTAGGCACATAATATACCTTTAATCCCTGTCCTCCGCAGTCTCTCAATCTCCTTGAACAGGAAATTTGGGAAACCACTGAGTTATAGGATGTTACAGCACAGGTTCTGTTCTGTACTGTATCCTCCCTGAATTGGCAAATACATAAGAAAACAGTATCTTCCATACCCTGCCAAGGAAAATTGGGAATTGGTAGTTTTGCTTTGCAGGGCTATTTAATATTGTATATTAAGGACTTCTAAAATGCCTCTGTCATTTAAATTGTTCTATTTCAAAAAGCTTAGCTGAAAGACATTAGAAGAAATAGGTAACAATGCACATTCACACACTGCAAGAGAAAACCAGCATGTCTCCTATTGAATATTAACTTAAACTACACCAATCCGTGGATACCATTGCCAACCAGAAATTGTTTTCTTGAAACCACTGAAGAATAGGAGAAAAATATGTTGTATTCAGAATGTAAGATCATATGAAGATGAACATCTATAGAAAAATAAACAGTAATTCTGTTGTGATATTTTCTATACATACCTATTAGAAATCTTTAGAAAGTAAACAGTTATGGCCTGGAATCTGAAACATGAACAATTAGTTTTAATTATATTAAGATACTATTGGTTCAATTTATACAGAGTGTTAGTTATTGCCATGTCTATTGACAATATATTTATTGACAATGTATTGTGAAGACCTTGTCCCGCTGTTTAGGTTCACCTGATGCACTACTATAATAGCAGATGTAGATTTTGTATAAACTGTACAGCATATCCTAATTTAATGGAATATTCTATGTGTGTGAGTCACCATGCCCTTCAAATCATGCTGATATTTAAGCTAATGCCTTTCTTTTTCATTACTCCTAATAAAAATTAATATGTGATTTTGTTAGATGCCTATGCAATGTTCAGGATTGCATTAAAATCCTAGATTAAATAATGATCTTTCACATTTTCTTGAGTTTAAAAATATATAGTTTATCAGTCTAACAACAATCTCTATCAAATATTTTAAAACATGGACTCCTAGTTAAAAAGTAAAAAAAATAAAATGTTTAGAAGACACTAGATATGAAAACAATTTTATTTTTGTTTCAAATACATGTAAAAGGTATTAAATTGTACTAATTTATAATTTCTCACATAGCTTTATTTTTTAAAACAATGTAAATTTAATCGACCTTTCATATAAAATGGTTCATTTTTACTATTTAAATTAACATCAGAAGTCTATCATTTATTGTCAAGTTAAAAACACTTTTAAATTAAGTTATGAAATTAATGTTAGTTTTCTAATATTTTTAAACTATAGAACATTTTCTTTAATTAGCAATAACTGTGTGAACTTTATGTGTAACAACATATTTTCACACCAATTTTCAAATTATCCAGTAAATTTTTGCAGTGGCTTCTTTATTTTTCCTGATTTGTGTCCGTTGTGACTTTCTGGGAGATGAACTATGAAAGGATAGAGGCGGGAAGAGTACTTCGTTTGCTATAATTGTGTCAATATCATTATGTTGTTGGATGATTGTAGGATTTGGAAGCCTGAGACTGTTCTTCACGTGTTTCTCTGAGAAAGACTCTACTCAACAAGAAAAGGGTTTGCTATCCGCTGTGCAGCATGCAAATGTGTGTGATTTGTTTGAATGTAACTTTCACATGTCTGCTGTCTTCATATGACGCTGTCTTCTTTTGATGCATTGTCCTAATGACCAGTGTTACACCGCCCTTTGTTCTGTAGAATGCTGCCTAGCCTGCTGCTTCAGAGGCAAGCATTAACTATGGGCAGTACTGGATCTATGTTACCGCACAAAATCAAAGTGGACTGTTCATGGATTTTTAAGAATTGACACTTTCCATTCTAAAACTCAAAGTCATTGCTTGCATCAGAAAAAGAATCTGTGCCTGTCTTCTGGTGTTTCCTAAATCACCCCTTGTTCCTATACTTGTTATTGTCGAGATTGAGGACTATAAGTGTATTGCCATTGGAAAAAGTAAGCTGTGTTATTCATATCACGTACGTAACAATTGTGTGCCACCATCTCAGATCTAGGCTGTATATATATTTATCTCATTTCTTTTCCCGGCTCATTTTCTTTGAAGATTGTGTGTGCGTGTGTGTGTGTGTGTGTGTGTGTGTGTGTGTGTGTGTGTGTGTGTGTGTCTGCATTTGTGAATACCTTTTTTTTTTTTTTTAATGGCAGGCTGAGCCTGCCCTAGGGTTGGGGCTGGCACAGCGCGTGGTGCCGGGGATTGAAAGGCGGTTCCTGCAGTTGCCTAAGCTTGCCTAAGCAGGTGCTTTAGACCGCTGAACTATCTCGCCAGCCCACCTTTTTTTTTTTTTTTTTCTTGAGTACTTACTTTATTAGCATTTCAGTTCACATTTTAGATTTTACCCACTTTCCCATCTAGGCTTTGCCCTTTACCGGTTGGGCTAGCATCTTCGGTGGGGCTCATCCTGGCAGGACAGAAATGCCAGGGTGGTGCCCACTGAGGAATGAGCCTGTGTCTGGTCTATTTCCTTCCCACTCCCCCTCATCACCACTGCCATCGCTGCTGAAATTCACAGTTGTGCAGCAGGTTTCACGTAGCACAGCACATTTAAATATTTCCAGCACAACAGGAAAGGCGATGTTTATTATAAGTAATTAGCACGTGCTTGCTTATTAGTCTGTAACGTGCATGCTCAACTTGTTACTAGCTACATTAAATAGTAACCAATCTGACCAGACTGATTCCCAATAATTAATATTCCCAGTAAGCTGTTTTTTGATATCAGTGCTGCTCACCCGTGAATCCTGTTCACTGTGAAGGCAGCAACATTAGCTAGTGACACAAGTGTTCTTCACAGCATAGCTGCCTTACTGGGGATGGCAAGAAGGTGTGACACATTTTATACACAATCCTTAATTAGGCAGCAGTGAGGAGAATCTACAGTAGTCTCTGAGTTCCAGTTGACACTATTCCTATTCTACCACTTCCCCAGATTGACTACAGCCTATTCTCTACACTGGGAAGATATGCAGTCATCAACTGATGATGCTTTTATAATTTATGATATTTAACTAGTAATAATCTTTTCACATTCCTTCCAAAGTAAAAAGCTAAAAGCAATTTCTTTCAAAATTACCACAAATCCTGTAGTCTCTAGTTATATCGAAAACAAATGGACAACAAATATTTCACGCTTTTCCTTCTTACCCATTTGTTTAAGCCTAATATGCTTAGCTAAACCATACCTTCATGGTGCAGTGCATTTTAATCCTTGAAGGTTCTGTGACATTGAAACCCTACCCTCTGCTTTAGGGGAAGACCTCATTTTCCTTTGCTAGCACTAGCCGCGCTCCCTTTGACGTTTGATGCCCCTGAGGTTTTTATAGAATCTAGGTTATGAGATTCTCTGGCCATATGTTTTTGAGTGGGGATCTGTGCTACTTTTTTCAGAAGTCTTCTGCACCGTGCCTTGCTTTTACTTGATTTTCTTATTTTTTTAAAAAAAAGGTATGCAGTGGTGAAAAAAAAAAAAAAAAAAAAAAAACTTTACCTAGTAATTACTATTGACTACAGAGCTGTTTGTTTTGAAGATCACTTTTCTTTTCCAGAAGAAAGGCAGTACAAACAAATCTTCCTTATTCTTTTATTTGTACTTTGTTATTTCCAGAATATATGGCTGTATTGTTTTTCCTTAGAAAATTGAGATTTTTATGGAACACTTTCCCAAAATGTTAGAAAAAGTGTTAGAACTCACACTGGGTTCATAGTGATTTGAGCCCTGTGTACTTTCTCTACCTATTCAGTTCAATTTAGAATTTTCTTTACTGTGAAGTTGGACTAAGTTCTCAGGGGTAATCATACACTTACCTTGAGTACTTAAAGACCTTGGGAGTTAACTTTCACGCAATGTGCTGAGGGCTTACTTTGACACTCAACGAATAGTTACATAATGACCTTCACCATTTCTAAAGTGCTTGGTACTGTCATAGGCACTACAACCACTGTGTGCTGCCATCATCTGCGATGCTATGAAGTATGACAGCAGCCACCGCGCCACGCACGGCGTCCAGTTCTGCAGTGCTGTGGTGACCTTATTCGTTACTTAGCAATCCTCAGCTGCTGAGCTTTTGGCCATTTTAACTCAGGCATGGTATATATCCCTGATACTTGAACGTTATGATCAAGCAAAGTAATAGATTTTAAAGCAACATTATTGCTTTATTTAAAAAATAATTCCAAGAGAACTTGAAAGTAATACTTTGTCTCTTTGTCTGCATTTTTGTTTGCATTCAATTGTGTAGGCTGATGATGTTAGACAATAGAATGAAAAACGCTGCGGTTTCTTCTCAGTTTGCCAAACTGACTTTCTAATGATTCCATGTAAAGTCCATGTGGGAATTTTGGCGTGCAAAATGTTTTGATTTGACAAATGAGAAACAAAGAGATGAATCTGCCATGTCAAATTGCCTTTCTTATTCAGCCCACATTATTGTTTTTCTTCAGAACAAATATGGTTTTCCATAAAATATACCTATTTTTATACTAATGCTTCTATAGTCCTCAGAATATATAATTGGCTTATAAATCATCATAATGTGTCAGGTATCACCCTCATAGTTGTTAATTGCACAATGGCACTATTTGAGAAGTTCACTAATAGTTTTTTTTTTTTTTTTTTTGACACTGTCTCCATGAAATGCATGAAATTATTATCTGCAGCACCTCAGGCTTCAGCCACCGGCTTCACACGGTTTTTCTTGGGATGAGGCTGTAAACAGGGCATTAAAAGTCTTTCTCAGCTTCTGTACAGCTCCTCCTGTTGCTCAAAATTTCTTCTCATTACTTTGTACCATGCACATCGTTTTTAGAAAACCTGGATCCAAAGAAATGGCTCTTCTATACAGGAGTATTGATTTTCATCTGTTTGCTTCTATTTTGCAGTGTTTGTTACTATTGTGATTTGACATTGGTGTTCACGGGATAGTATAGCCTGTGAGTTACCCGGCATTGAAGTTGATTTAATATATCAAATCTTGTAAAGGTAGTATCTTTCTACCCACAGCCAGTTGGCACATTGGACTGGTAGAAGTCGATAACTTTTTGTGAAGCCAGTTTAATTGAAATTACTTTCAAGGCTTTTTGTTATAGGATTTTGTCACAATTCACCATATACTGAATCTAAAAATTCTGTAGTTCAGAGTGGCCTGTTTTTGTAAATAGTACAAACATGTACCACTGGTATTAATCCACGTTTGCAGAATGTAGTAATATTTACATTCCCTACATGAGGTTGATAACGTACATAACATTTTTTGATCCCATTTTTCTTCCCACTTTCCCTCTCTTCTTCTCTCCCTCAATCTCTTGATCTTCTCATTTGAGAAATATCTAATTCCTACAATCTTTTCTCTTATTTTGTTCTTTACTTATAATTTTGATTTCTCATATAAGAGAAACTACACTGTATTTTTAAATGAATGTTGTAGTTAACATTAAAATGTAAATAAAAAGTATTAAAAGTGATATTTTATAATAAAGTAATTAATTTGTATGTCTACATAAAGCCAAGAAAAGTATTTTTTTTTTCTGTTTCTGCACATCCCCAACAAATCCAGTTACGATATCCATGGATCACATATGCCTACTACCATAATATGTTGAGACAGAGAAGTATTATATTTATCTTAATAAGATAATACTGCAAAATTGGATTTAAAAATTTGACTATAAGATTCCATGCTTAAGAATTAAACAATATTGCTATTTTTAGTTTATCAACAAGCCTTGTAGTATAATAGTAAGTGTAAAACTTTTTAAAGGTTGTTCTTAATGCAAAATATTTCCAACGTCTTTTTTCTTTTACTTGGTGCTAGATGTAGTAACATAACTTGATGCTGGATGTAGTAACATAAAAGTAGTCTTGGCTATAAGAGAGAGCCATGTTTGTGCAGACTAATCTCTTCTGGTAGAACCAACAAATGTAGGCATGATTTGCAACATTTATCAATGTATCCAGAGCTATCAGCAAAGCAGATTAAAACAAAAATCAAATTATATCAAAATAAAAATATAAATTCAAAGAAGTCTTCTGATTTCCTTATTTGATGAATAATGGTGGCGGATGGTGAATTGACAAGATCCAGTCTATTGAAGTTGTCCTCGAAGTACTATTCAGTCAGATTTGGTTAGGAGAGGACGTCACATTTCAGGGTCTCCCTTGACATCTGCCTTGGTGGCTGATAGAGAACCGTGGTTCTTATTCACTGCATTATTTCTGCTAAAATCGCCAGGGGAATGTAGACCCAGGGCATTAAAAGGTCCAGTTTTTGTTCCATTGTCTTGTGTGTACTGTGTGTTTTAAAGTAATTATTTATGTCATGATTACAGTTCCATATGTAACCCATATTGACTTGGAGAAATGAGAGGGAGCATTTTCAGAATGAAAATTGCACTGAGAGTTTCTGACCCTGTTAGCTTTGGGAAAGATGCTAGGCAGGGTTCCAATAGCAGCGTAATTCCTTTGGTATAGCTGAACATACTGGAAAGTGGGAAAGGTTTTGGAATAAAATCAGAAGGAAAACTAGGTCTAGCTCTTGCCCTGGAGTAGCACAGGCTGGTGGTGAAGGGCGACCCCACAAGCCCATTCACTGTGCAGCTACTCATCGTCCCTTCTGTTGTAAAGTTGTCTACCTTCGTCTTGTCTTCCAGTCCTCCACAAGCAACCAAGAGAAGTGTGTCTCTGTCTGCTGGAGCTTGGCCGGATTGCAGCCAGGTAGGTCATGCTGTGGTCACTGTGTCAGGACACTTCCCATTGGAATGTCCAAGTGACCAAGAAGCTGAACGGCTTTTCATGGCCGATGTTGCCCTGGAGGTTGAGGAGCTACTTATTTAAATGTGATGATTATGACTATGATGAAGGCTGTTGTTTAAACTCAGTTTGCTACTGATATTTTTAACACCAGCATCTCCTTATCAAAGCGCTATGACTAAGCTTGAAGTAATTTCCTTTAATCAGTTCCATTTTCCCTTAAGCCTTTCATGTAGGGCCTGTGAAAGAGGACCTCGTCCATAGTTTTATGGGCCACCTAATGTTTTTCTAGCCTATTGAACTTTCTTTTTCCTTCACACTTCTGCTTGCTGTTTATTCTTTAGTAATTTCTAGCTTCCTTTTCCTCTCTTCCTATACGCAGCACCTCTTCCTGCAGATCTTTTCGTTTCTGCTTCTAAAGGAAGAGATAGATCGAATATCATTCTGCTTTTCTTAGAGAAAGTCTTACCTAGAGCCATATGTGAAAGCAGACCCATTGCTCCGGGTAAGAAAAATAACAGTAACTGTAGCTTAATACATAGTGGAGAAGAGCCTATCAGGTCAGCAAACTTGTTTTGGTTTCCTGTTCCCCCATTTACCATTTCACAGACCAGCAGGAAAGGCTGCTGTTAGGCCCATGAAAGCCCAGGAATAAGAAACAGACACATAAATATTTGAAAAGTTCTTGATGTAGAATAAAAATTCAGAATTAGTTAGATGTTCCCTGTCTATTAAGGCTGAGATCAGATGAGCCAGTGAAATACTGCCAGAAACAACAGTAGTAGTGCATTCTCAGATAGAGAATTTATGTAGACAATCAAGGGAAAAATAATAAATGGATATAAAGAAATTACTTCATAGTTAGAAAACCAGCTATCGAATAAACACAGCTTTCCGCCATGCGCCCCCCGGCCCCACAATCAATACAAAATTGTAAACGGTGCTGGGACAAATTAAATTGTCATAGTATAATTTTAGTGAACTGCACATCAATTATAAATTTCATTTTACCACAGGGATAGGTTGAGAAGCATTGTTTTAATGTTTTTTTAAAAAAACTCAGATTCAATACAGATGAGCATTAGTCAACATGGAATGAAAATAAAACCGCTGTGTGATGCCTGGGGATCTCCCGGCCCTCTCACGTATCCATACTTGTGTGAGAGCCTCCGGACAGCAGCCCAGTGCCAGCTCACAGTGCCTGCTGTCTTCCTAGCACACCACTGTCCTCTGTGCTGCTGGTGCTGCAGCTCTGTGCAAGAACAGGATGAGGTTCTGCTGCTCCCGGGCTGTCCAAACCCTCTGCCCCACCTCTTCCGGCTTTGGGTCTCCAGGAAGAGCACACTGAGTTGGAGCAGAACTGGTGACCCAGGAGTTCTCCTCTAAGAAATGGAAGCTCAGATGCAAAGGCAAATCCCAGCCCAGGAGCTCGTGCACCTGAAATGCTCATGGAAAGGAGACAGAAACTGTGGAGTGGCCTAGGATTCCTCTTAGTACTGTTTGTTATAATTAGGTCACGAAATACGCATAGTGTTGCTTCTCTTACCTGAATAGAGGCATCACATGTGCAGAGTGATTCTGGGTTTTTTTTTTTTTTTTTGTCTTTTGGAGACAGGGTCTCGCTATGCAGTTCAGGCTGGCCTTGAGCTCACTTTTGTAGCCCAGGCTGGTCTCGAACTCGCATCGATCCTCCTGCCTCAGCCTCCCGAGTGCTGGGATTACAGGCGTGCACCACCACGCCCGGCTTGCAGAGTGATTCTGAAAGTCTCAAGGTACACAGAAAGCGCTATGGCATCTCTAAAATTACTTGACATTCGTCCTTTCCCACTCAGTTCGTTTACAATTATGCCCTGACTTCGAGGCATAATTTTATTTTGAAATTATACCTTTTCTTAACCAAACACTCTGATTAGGAATGAAAGCTTTTAATTATGGCTCAGTAATAAAAGGATACAGAATTACAAAAGAGAAGTTGAAAAATGAGAGAAATGCCTTTAATTAGTATGTTTCTACCATCTCTGGGCTTGGCACCATCTGTCCTTTGCCATACGATATGAAACAAATTAAAAGGAACGCAAAGAACCCTACTAGGCTTATCCGTTGTAAGGCAGGACATCATGTGCAGAATTCTCCTTATCACAAACATTCTAAAATTCTGATTATTCAGGGCTATTCTGTGTTCATCCACATGCTGTGATCATGAAAAAAAAAAAAAAGAAAAAAAAAACAGGCATCATAAAAAGTACTGGTATTAGAGTAGGATAAAGTAAAGACCAAAATCACATTTATGTTATTTATTCATTTACTTATTTATTTTTTGCATTTACAACAGGGGATACAGGGTCTACAGGGTCTCACTACATAGATCGGAGTTGAAGTCATTCTCTTGTTTTCAGCCTCCCTAAGTGCTGGGATTACAGTGGCGTGCCACCACGCCCAGTCTCAGTCACCCTGTCAGTGTGACCCGTCCAGTGCACTCTCCTGAAGCAGGTGCTATAGTCCGCCGAGCTATCAAGCCGGCTCCCTTACATTACATATTGATTTTGTCGTATTTCCTCTTTGTCTACCTCCACCAGAAAAGAAAATAAATTGTTGCCTTACTCAAGGAATTACTTTTGCTCCTCTGTGCAATATGAAGCTAGACAACTAAATACCAGTTAAGTGGATTGAACACTGAAAGACAATTGCCTATGTAAGAGTCTTTGTGTATATGTTTGAAAACTTTCTTCTTTTTTTTTTTTTTCTATGGGGAATTGAACTCAGGACCTTGAGCTTACCAGGCAGGTGCTTGTGCTGCTGAGCTATAGCCCTAGCCCAGGGTTTTCTATTTTGATGGAATTTATATTGTGCTTCCCAAATAGCTGCTCAATAAAATCAATTTCACTACCAAACTCTTGCATTAAAGCACAATAGTTAAAGAAAAAAGTAGACAAACATCCTTCCCCAACGGATGCTACTGAAGTCTGCCTCGGATATGTCTGTGTCTATATAGTTACCCCTTTGCTCCATCCTGAACTCCTCTACAGAGGATTACATAAGTTAAGAAATTACAACAGCTTGAGTGAAAACTGGCAGGCATTTTGGAAGAGCTCTCAAGAATTGCAGCATTAATTTGCTGGAGGACAGATGAGTTCTGATGTTGGCAAACTCCCCAACGAGATTTGTGCACTTTGTCACCGATGAAGCTTGCTTTCTTTTCCTGGGGTCTCCATATTTACTTCCCCACATTTCATAAATGCCATCTTTAACACATCAGCCTTGCAGCAGAGCTGGTTCTTGGGACAGCTCGGATTCTCTGCATCTTGCTTCTGCCTGAGAGACAGCCAAGCTCCTCCAAAGACCAGGGGCTTCTGAGTTGTGAGATGGAAGATTAAGACAAGTATTTCATTTCACATTTATGAATTCTTTATTTACTTTTGTGCTTTAGGGAAGGGTCTACTGGGTCCACAGGGTCTCACTACTAGATCAGACCTGCAGTGATCTGCCTGTTGACCTCCTCCCAAGAGCTAGGGTTGTAGACATGTGCCACTACTCCCAGTCTCCATGCCTGTCTCAGCGTACCCCAGAAACAGGACCAGTGTGGCAGGTTCAGGGATTGAACCCCCAGCTCCTGTGCTTTAATAAGATAATTATTTTAATTTCCATGGATAGAGCTTTTATTTTCAACTAAATAGTGTTATAAATCCTTGAGAGTGGAATCTCTGCTAACTGCAGAAACATGTCAGTTTCTAAATGTAAATAAGTCTTGTGAAAAACAAGGTACTCAATAGAAGCAACCCAATAAAACCTCAAATTTTAATGACATTATTTTGACTTTAATCTCCAAAAAAGTTACTAGAAGTAGTTTTACAGGCTGACTGCAGATTTAAGTTTATTTTGAGAATAGATATGAAAACTTCTGATGTTTTGGTTTGTTGTCATAAGCAAGCACCAAATTCACAGTTGAACTTTTTAATGGCTTTTGAGCACTACTTTGATTTGGAAAATGTTTCATGACAACTCAAAAGAAAATCCAGTATGAGCATTTTGTTTAATTGGGTTATTTCAGTTCTTGGCCTGATGAACGAAGTATTGTTTAAATGGAAAGTATTTTTATATCAGTTATTGGGGTCTGCCAAATAGCTCAGTAGATTAAAGCTCCTGAAAATAGGCCCAGGGACCCAGGGATCGATCCCTGCACCTGCTGTGCTGGCACAGCATGCGGGTTATGCTGAGATAGCAACTGAGACTGGACGTGGTGGTGCACACCTGTAATCCCTGCTCTTGGGAGGCTGCAGACAGTGGATCACTATAAGTCTGATCTAGTAGTGAGACCCTGAACACCCTGTAGACCCTTCCCTAAATATACAAAAAATATTATTGATTATTCATCTTAAAGAATTTGAACTAACTTCTATGAATTCTATGTGCCTCAATTTATCTTTAAGAAGCTTCAAAACTGATGACAAATGGTATCATGTAAGAATCTATAAACCGATATATGCCATAAAAAGAAAATATTTATAAATTTCACTTGCCCATAAAATTTGTTCCTTGAATGCTAATAAAATAGGTTTCAGACTTTTTTTTTTTTTTTCTCAAAACTGCATTCTACTGAAGTCTTCTAAGGTCACTGAGTAAATTGTCTAGTTTCCAGTTTTGGGATTCAGGTTTTCATATGGACTAATCTCAAAAGTTATGCCAGAAAAATGAGAAATCCATTCCTAGAATCTCATCAGAAAGTTACTAATCAAGAAATCCTTCCTCTAGCTCTTAGCTTTTTTAAAGACAGAAACATAAATATTTGCCCAGTGTATTTGTCCTAATTTTTATACCATTGAGGTTGACAGGAAAGAACTTTAGTTTTCTAGCTGCAACCCTCATGAGCTCATTAGTTTGACTATCACACAGCTTGAGAACAACAGGTTTTCCCTCTAAAGCTTGTAGTTGGAACAGAGTGAACCAGATAAATCTGTGAAAACCGTGTAGACAGAACAGAAATGCAAAGCGCTCAAGGCAATCGTGGAAAGGAAGGTCCGCCAGCCTTTTGGCGCCTAGGAAAGATTTCTGTCGGGTGGTGGCTGAGTGGGTTTGCAGGTGTGAGTCCTCGACTCCAGGGGGATTTCATGATTTACAGCCCGTTGACAACTCCAGACAGACAGGAAGCCAGTGAATCGTACTTAAGTGTGCATTTTGGGACTGGCTAGTGGTACTTCAGGCAGCTCGAAGTATTCAAAAGCCAGTATAAGCAGAGATTTGGGGCTTATGGTTGATTTTCTGTGTTTAATGGCATAGCTAATTTTCAGCATTTCCAGATCAAGAAGAATCTCCAGAGGCAAGATTTCCCATGTGTGACTTTGGTACCAATTTTATTCAAGCCTGGTCTACTTTGTTTGTGTTGGACCCAGACTGGAGCCTGTTGTTACTCTAAGAGCATGCGTATTATTACTTGACTTTACTAAAAAAGGCAAAATGCATGAAAACTTGTTCTTAAAAGATGGCACGGGTCCACCAGCAATGACAGATGAAGTCACATTTTCCTCTTGGCCTCATTGATGCTTGAAAATACAGTATTTTCCCTTGTGATTGACCGTGAGTTGGCTGTGAATGGTGTGTGAAATTGCTCTAGCTTCACTACCAAGTCCGTGTTATTCTCTCAAGAATATTAAGCAAAAGAATCTTTTATACTTTCATGGAGCAAAGAATGCACAGAAGATTAGAGAAATTAGAAAACTGTTCTTACCGAGGTTCACCCAGCTAGCCCGTGGTGGAGCTGAGTTTATTTCTTGATTTGTACTGCTTTGATCCTGAAATATTTCTGATAAATATAACAACTCTATAAAGTTTTTAAAGAAAGCCAGTTTTTTCCCCCCCAAAGGCTATAACACAAGTGACAGTACCCCTTCCCTTCTCAATGATGCTTTATTTCTGAGTCTCCTAACCATGTGTCACTTAATGGTGGGTATTTTAAATAAAATGAAGATATGCTAGCAGAAAGGTAGGGCTACAGTTTCCTTGCTGTACAAACTTTACGTAGTAAATTAGTTTATAAACATCAATCTCAGGGTCGTGCTGTGGATTTGATACTGTACTGAGCATATAATGTATACTGTAGTAGATTTTTGGAACAGTATTAAAAGGTAGGAATTTGAACTCTCTTTGGAAATTGAAATACAATGAAAGTGCAGAAAACAGATGTATGTCAAGATGCTAAAATGTACCAGATTCATGGAAGATTTTCAGCTGCTGTTGCTTTTCCAGAGCTTTATCCTCCTTTCCTTCTTCACTGCTATCACTGACCTCAAGGGCTTATTCTTTCCTGGTAGAAAATAGATGTCGGAGCCTGAACAATTTGCTCAATGTAAGAAAGAGGTTAGTGATATCATTGACTCAAGTCTACGTCAAAGAATAACAAGTATAGAGTATTTACACATGGGCATTGCTGGTTCATATCCATGGTCATGAGAGGCTGTATAGACTTTAGCATAACTAAAGCTTCGAATATTCGTTAAAATGTGTTTTACTTTTGGACAGGGCTAACAGTCTTTTAGGAGAGCTGTTTATTTTTTTTCTTGGCAGACCATTTTTGTACACTTAAAGATGACAAGTTTTATTAAAGTGATATGTACATTTAGGAATCCAAAGCCATGACCCTAGATTTACATTTGAAACCTGACACCCCTGTTATACAAGAATAAAGAAACTTTAAAGAATTTACATGTAGCCGTTAGGTACCTACTGTGTGCTAGCACTGGGACCAGATGCCAGAGGTGGACAATGGCTTCTACTCTTACACAGTTTTTACTCTAGCACATGCTTCTGGTAATGTTGCATGAATTTGTTAGTATGTGCCAAAGGTTAAAAATATGACAAGTGGTGGTTAGGTTTTTATAGCTAGTAATTACTCATCATGGAGTAAAAATTACTCCAAAAACTACAGTTTGTCCCTACAGTAACAATTTTTCAGTTGAGCTGCGCCAGCTTGAGCTGTTTTGTATTGAATTCTAGTATAAATTTCCCAATTCTCATAAGGCATCTTATGTAAATACTGAAAAAAAAATAGAGGGCCAGCGAGATAGCTCAGTGGACTAAAGCACCTGACTGGGCAAGCACAGGAACCTCAGTTCGATCCTTGGCACCACATTCCTCATCAACCCCGCTGCCAGGATGGGCAGAGGCAGCCAGAGTCTAGGCTTGGTGGTGCACACCTGCAATCCCAGGGCTTGGGAGGCTGAAAGCAGGAGGATCACTGTGAGTCGAAGTTGATTTAGATAAGAACCTGAAACAACCAAATACATTAACAAAAACACCAAAATAATAATAGTCATCATAATCATCATCATCATCATCATCATCATCATCATCAATAAAAAGAAATAGAAAATCAAATAATACCAACTGAAATAAGAAATATTACTTTAATAACTGAAAAGGCCCAGGCTGACAGATGTGGTTAGTGCCTGTAACTGAACTCCAGACTTAGGTCAGTTCACTTCCTCATCATAAGCAAGAAGAATCAGGGTGGCAGGAGGGCTGTGCGGTGCACCCAGTGGGCAGCTTCTGCTTAGGAGGAAAAGGGAAGTGGTGTCAGACATGCTCAGATGATTCAGTTCCCTTCATTTCACTGTGGAAGAGTGAATCATGAAGCGGGGAATGCAGGAATCAAATGAACTAAGCGCCCTCTCTAAGAGCAAACCAGCAAGAAAGGATAAATTGCTTCCTCTTGACATTTGCAGGAAGCGCATATTCAGTGGTGCCAATTAGAATACGAAGCCATTCAAGAAGAACAAAAGCTTAAAATTTTACACTTACTGATGCTTTAATGCAGTATTCAGGCCAAGGTACAAATAGTCAATGTAATTATTTTTTTCATTGTGGGCTATTTGCTATGCAAATTATCTGAAACAATTTTTAAATCTTCAAATGACTGCTTTCTCTCCTTTCTAATAAAAAGTCACCAGAGCAAAATGCCAAGGAAACTTGACACCAGTTCTGAAGTAAAAGCACCCAGACTTGAGTCCTTATTCTGCTTCTAGCTATTTATCCACCTTCTCGAGAGGTGTATTTTTTTGTTGTTGGATGTGTTTTACTTGTTTGATACAGGGTCTTGCTATGCAGCTCAGACGCGCACTGACCTTTCTGTCGCAGCCTTCCCAGTGCTGGGATTATAGACAGGCACCACTGAGTCCGGTCTTGGGCCCAGCATGGCGCTCTTGGGGACCCCAGGCTGACACAATATGTAGTAGCAGGGATTGAACCTGGATCCTTGCACTTGCCAGGCAGGTGCTTAAGACTGTTGAGCTATCTTCCCAACCTGCGAGACATATTCCGATCTGCTACATTGAATGAGTGGAGCTAGATGACCTCCCCAAATCATTCACAATTCTCAAATTCTAGAACTATCTTTGCTCTCCTAACCCTATATGCAGCTGATAGGTGTCTAGGAAACTAACTCAATTTTAAGTTTAGTTTAGAAAAAATATAATTAGGCATGAACCAAAGCTTACAGCAAGTACAGATCTCTTTCTTCTTGAATTTCTATATCATTGGTAATGACGAAATCACATTTTTTCATATTGTTGACATTCCATGATGATGGCTTTATTCTGAAAAGCTGCTGCATGCGTCTGTCCTAACCAGTTTCCCTGCCTTTCTCCCTCCCTCCCTCTCCTTCTCCTACTTGTCTGGTCCTTCCCTGTCTCCTGAAGTCTACCTGCTGGTTTCCAGTCCTGACTCCTTCTAAGCAGCCAGTTTTACTGAACATGATCTCCAGTCCTACCCATTTTCATCTAGATACTATGATGCCATTCTTCTTCACGGCTGAGTAATGTTCCATGGTGCATGCTTATGCCACGTTTTCCTCTTCCATTTGTCTGTTCACAGGCATCTGGGCTGTTTCTACAGCTAAGCTCTCATGAGCTGTGCTACTTTACTTCTGAAGCTAACAAACTCACGTTCAAAATGGATTTTCATTACGGCACAAATGCTGTTAAAACTGCTCAATGTTGAAATTAAAGATAAATATCCCAGAACTATTCATGTTATTGACTTGTTCCTGTAGTGCATTGATTACTTTATTTTACCATGTTACAGGGTGTGTTTTCCTATGGCTTATAGGATGCTGAAGTGAAAACTTACTGCTGTGTTTAAAGTCAACACTTTTCTATAGCAGAGCTCATAATCAAATGCAAAGTGCAGTCGCTACATCACGATGAGTTATGCCTGTGTGCTGATCTGATACTTTTGTTTAAAAGGTATGGTGTGGAGCCTCCTGGCTTGATAAAATTGGAGAAAGAAATTGAACAAGAAGAAACACTTTCTGCTCCTTCTCCTTCACCTTCTCCTTCATCCAAATCTTCTGGAAAAAAGAGCACAGGAAACTTACTGGACGATGCAGTGAGTAAATTTAGTCAGAATTCTCACCAACGGTTCATTTTCTCCTAACTGCAACACAAAATTTTCTATCAATCTACATTTGCCTCATTTCAATTTCCTTTAAGTTCACTTAAACCTCTCCAAAAAAATTTGTAGTCTTACAGTGCCATTTGAAGCTCAAAACTGAGCCAATCTTTGGTAACTAAGAGCCTCTTTGTTCTGTGGAGTAGTATCTAAGATTTTCGAAAGATAAGTCAATAATTTAAACATGGTCCTGGAGCACATACAGGCCTCACTGTTACTGGTTCATGGTTGCTGTTTTCACAAAGAAGAAGCCAAAGGCACAAAGTCTTGAGGGCTGTTAAAGAAAATGAAACCTATGACAGAGGTGGCTGCACTTTATTGATCATCTGGAGCCACTGGTCTATCATTGTTTTATCAGAGCTCTCCAATCTGAAAGGCATGTTTCTTCGTGAAAGAAACGGAATTGTAGATGTTGTGCAGCTTGATAATGGAAAAACAGGAGTTTAGTTTACAATATAACTTTATCAAACTCACTGAAGTTTCTCTGCACAGTGAGTCTTTGGGTCACAATTTTGGGAAGATAAAACATATTTTAATATTTCTCCTATAATCACAATACTCAATGCAGAGAGGATCAACGAAAATTCTGAAGGTACTTCAGTTGTCTATTAAGTATTAGTTGGTTATGAGGATTACTGTATTCGACTATAGGCACACACATCCCCACATATGTTCATATTTTGAGTATGAATGTAAAAATACTAGTAAAGAAGATACATTATCAGAGACTGAAATGTTGCTGATGAGATATTTGAATTTGCGGACTTTGATTGCTTTGAGTTTTACAGAGAATGATAATGCATCGCCTGGCCGTATCATTCCAGTGCATTAGATGAGAGCAGGTTGTGTATACCTGCAAAGGCTCTGGAAACCAGCAGCAACCTGGGCCGGCTTGGCCCTAGCTGTGGGTTTCTTTCCCTAGAATTTGAGCTAAAAAGAGGTGGAAAACAACTGAAGAACGTCATACTTTGGAGAGAGAGAGTGACAATTTTTCCACCTTAGCTTTGTTTTCTATTCTACAAGAGACATTAGACTCTAGTGCAGATTTAGATGAATAAAAGCGTAAGCATCAGTCCGGAAATTAAGAGCTTGCATTTCTGAGGACAGCAAACTTAAACTTAGTCCATCATCACGGTAGCCATGCTAATGTCATTCTAATTTCATTTATATTCATTGACTGTTCAGATTCCTCAAGATGTAAAGGACACAGAAGGATTTTAAAGGCCTTCAAGCACCAACCACACACATTGCTTTTCAAGAAAATTATATAATTTGGCATCAATAGTAGATAATGGCGTGTTATTTATGAATCAATACAGAATAATTTTTCCCACCCTTTATTAGACTTATGGTAGGTCAACATGTCCCTTCCGTGTTTCTCTGAAAAGTGTATTTTTCTCACCTGCCACCCCTGTGCTAAGCATTTTCCTCTCAGCTCAACATCCAGTCATTGTGTAAGTGCTGAAAGCGAACTTCCAACTTGGTGCATGGCCAGTATCACCATTCATCTCTTCCTGAGCCAATTGTGGATTCAAATGATTTTTGAGTGCTAAAATCCGGAGAGTTCTTCCCAGCCTATGGCGCTATTGCTCATTTGATGCTTGAAATTCTCTACAAAAATCCTTGCCACAATAACAGAAGGCAACTCAGATCCAAGTAAGGCTACCTAGGGATGGCCCAAGCCCACCGGCATGTCTTGTGAGCCCTCCGCCATAGAGTGGTTACTGTATTTCGATGTAGGCATTAATGCTTCCTCACCATATTTCTGACCTCTTCTGCTTGTACATCTACCTTTAAGTGTCCTGTAATCTTTAAAAATTTAGGTTGTATTAGGTTCTGGGTAAAGGTTTTCTTGGAATTTCTCATCCCAGGTCAAATTGGTAAATGGTTCTTTGTCGTGTAGACAATGTGTGCATACTTAAGGAGGCATACACTTTAGTGGGCATCAATGTGTATTCCTAACAATGTGAGGTCTGTTTTTCAAAGACACGAACCATGTTTTATTAATCTCTGCCTGTCCCATGCCATGTTTGTTGTGCATGTTATTAATATGAGCAAATAAGACTTAAAGGTCTCATTCTCTTTCACTGGTTTGGCCACATGCTCTGGAAAACACTTGTGCATTTTTGGCCTCCCGAGGCAAAGAACGAAGATGCTACCACTTGAAGCCACTTGTGTGCATCAGGGAATTGTGATTCACAGCGTTCTTGCTATTACCAGTTTGTCTCATATCTAGTAGCCTTCACCCTAGATTAAGGAAGAATAAGAAAGAGGATTGGAAGGTGGTAAAACAACTCTGGAAAGGATCTGTGGGAAGTTTTATGAGTGCTGGAATCCAGCAAAAGCTCTCTGAGGTACAGGCCTTCTGTAGAACACAAGGTAGTAGCTGCAACTGCTCCCCACCTCCACGTTCTGCTCTTTAATGTAGAAACAATGGTGGGTACTTCAGCAAAGCCTTATGCTCTCTTGCAGGTTTCCCAGAGTTTGAGACCATAACCTACAGCTTAGGTCAAGGGTTTCAACTGAATGTGTGAAATGTACAAAGGTTCTGTCTGTGTACTGTTGCCACCTAGAATACTATGTTTTGTAAGCCTACAGCACGTTTCAGAGAATGATTATTCAAACACTACACCCACCAGATATTTCATGTGAGAGGACATTTTATGGTTAGGTGATTTGAGAAATGCAACTCATGGCAGTCGCCAGGTAGAGTCGCCACATAGGACTTCAGCCTATCAGAGCCTCTGGTGAGTTTTGTAATGAGAGTTTTGTTTAACCTGGAATTTTCAATTTTATGTGACCACAGAAGTCTCTGACAGTCTCCTCCATACTTTAGGGAGAACTGAATTTAATTATTTGCAATTGGCTTAAGCAGTAGTGTTTATACAGAAGGGTTTTATGTCAGGAACCATGGAACAGAGAAAATGATTTCGATCTCACTAATGCCTTAAATCAGAGCTTTGTGTGCCTGTATAGAAAGGGTATCACTCAATATTCATCACGTAAGAGACGTACATAGAACTGAAAGTTTAAGTTGCTATACCCTGAGATGTGTTTTCAAATATGGGTATAACATATAGATGGCCTGCAGAGTTCCTACAGGTACGTCGTGCCATAAGCTAGTTAGTTCTACACTGACAGTTATTATCTCTAGCCAGGAAAAGAGCAGAAGTGCTGGTGAAGCAGAGAAAAAGAGGAGAAAGAGAAGGCAAAAGCAAAGCAGGGATAAAGGGAAAGCGAGGGAAGCAACTCTGAGTTAAGATTATCTCCTGCCGACAAGGAGTGTGGGCCACGACTGCCGTATTTGCAACCTTCAGTCTCATCGCATTTTATTGTTTGATACTTAGGGGAATACTGAGTAAAAGAATAGGTGACCTTTCATGTGGACGATCCAGCAACCTGCCTTCTTTAATCAAGATATCACCAAAGCAGCACAGAGCATCCATTCATCTTAATGTATTCCCCAGATGGCCTGATAGAGCGATTCAGCTACGATAAATACCGGGTCCGGTTTAGTTTTCTTTGCATTCTCTCGTGCTGAGCTAGTTCCCACACAATGAGCTGAATACAGTTCTGAGAAACCATTCTTCCTTTCTTCCTCCTCTCCATCCACTTTCCCAGCCTGGGGATGAGAGATAGCATATTTCTGAGTAATCAGGCTCCTCTTGAAATCCTATTTCAACGGAAAACTTGCTGAGATAGAGAACCCCTGCCAGACTGACTTATCCCGAGGTAATGTAAGAAGCAAAGATGTCATCGGTCTCTGTTTACTTAACAATATACTTCCACTGCCCGCAGTCCGGCCTCGTCACTGCCAATTCTGCCCCTCCCCTCCCACAAGTACAAAAACACCCTTGATTTAAAAAAAAAAAAAAATCAAGTCCATTTTCACAGGGTGAAAGGAATTAGGAAAGGATAGGCCACTTGAGAAAGTGTTCCTTGTGCCTTAATTCATTTGAAACCAATGGTTTCCGTGTAGGCAAACAGGGCGCGGTGACAGTGCTTCCCGTACAGACCTGCGATTGACATTTCTTAGCCACGGAAACGCTTGCCTGGCAAACTAGTGTTCGCGTCATGAACCGCGAGCAGAGCTGTGTTCCTGCAGATGACTTCCAAGTTACAGGCCTCATGCCTTGTGCTGCGGACGCTCTCTGTGTGATTTTCTTCTGGGTGGTCTAAGCGTTCTTCTTTGGCTTTTGCCCCTGTTACCCTTCATCTGGTTTTCATCCCAAGAGCCTTTATTGCAGTGATAAGGCAAACAGCTCCTCCTCTAGCATTGGCAGAAATGTGTATGTATGTATTCACATGCACCTGTAGAGCATGTTTAATTACTAATATAGATAAAGATATGAATAAACACCCAAACCAGCACACATGGAAGCAGTCACTGATGCTACGACCAACACTACCGATCCAATGAAATTCTGCAGTTATTGGAAAGGAATGGCATTACCGTTGCCATCTTTTGTACTTCTTGTTTCGGAATCTTCATAGATACAAGGAATATTTAAAACTATGCTTTCAAAAACTCTCCGGGGTCACATCTTGTGATCTCTATGATAGCAAGGTGAAGAATGTGTGGACCGTATGATGTGGTAGGACACATGATTTAGAGTTAAGCTCTTCATCATTAACTCAGGGACTGGCGGCACTCTCATTTTTCAGCGAAAGTCATCGCTAAGCTATTTGAATCCAACCTTACTCCATTCCACTAAGTTCCCTTGTGTTCTATGTATATCAATATTCCTATTCTTTTATTTATTCATTTATGAATTCAATATGGATTTATTGATCACATGTGTATATCGCTAAGTTAAAGGATTGTGGCTATACTGGAACTCAATCCACCCAACAAAGGAAAAGCTAATGTTGTGCTGTACCTGAGATACAATATGCTATCTTCTTGGTTACTTTTCCCTCATTGCTAAGACAAAGTAACTAACACCCAGAATTAAGGAAGGAAAGGCTTATTCTGCTCGCAGTTTGTGGACGTTTCTGTCCACACTCAGTTAGCTCCAAGGCAGAGTGGTGGGGTAGAGAGCAGTAATTCATAGTGCTGGCAAACAGAAAAAAGAACAGAGCAAAAAGGGAGGCATAGCAGAGAGCGAGCCTCTTTGCCTCCTTCCTATTTCATGCAAGCTTCCCGAATCAGGGCGGGTGTAGCCCTCACACCGATAGTGTAGGCATTGGTCTATGAGTCAGTCATAGATGCGAGAATCCCACCTCATGATTGCATGAGACTTTGGAGTGACATCTAGACACAAACAGTAACTGCTGTGGTGAAAATAAGAATGCAGAAATGCAGGCTGCAGCTTTGATACAGCCAAAGATGACAGCGAGGACAGGAGGAAGTGTACACAGTGAGCAGATATGTGCAGAAATAATGTTGGTTCTTCTTGGCGTGTCTTCCTTAAGGCATATTACATCGCTCCTAAAGCATATGTCTTCTGCGTTCTTTCACTGTCTCTGATTCTCCCTTCATTATCAGCTGTTTCTGTACCTTCTAGAATCTTCCTTATTCCAGCCAAATCAAGTGAAGTTTCTTTATGGGAACTTATAAGGGAATTCGCACACTACTCTCTCCATAGTTTTCACTTGCTACAAGACTGATTAAAGTTGGGCATTGTATGGTTTAAAAGAATGATAAAACATCTTTTATAACAACTCTTTAGGCACCATCATTTATTGGTTTAATTAGTTGTGTTATCATACAAAGTCATAGAGCATCTAGCTGTATGATGATTATGAGGATATACAGATGACGAATCTAACACAGACCATTTGAGCTTGTTTAGTTTCTCTGGACTGTCTAGGAAGAGTTTGTCATACTCTGTGTTTTAAAAAATATTCTTGAATTTTTATGAATTATAACAAAGAATCAATTTTCCAGAGATAAGGGGAACGTTCTTAATCACTACTGAGGCACAGGTGTTGTACCCCAAAAAGAATAGTATTTAGTTCCATGTTTTAAAAGATTTACTTATTTTACACTAATGAGTGATATTGCATTAGCTAGGTTTTAAAGTGTGCGATATTGTGCAATATTGAATACCTAGTTAACAAATGCATTATTTCTCAGAGTTATTATTTTGTGGTAAAACACTAAATAATCATTCTCCTTGCATTTTAAAAGAATCCAACGCAACATTATGAATTCTAGTCATGAAGTTGTCTGTGAGATTTCTTGAATTTATTCCTTTTATAAAACTGCATGGGCCAGCAAGATGTCTCAGCAGTCTAAAGTGTCTGCTTAAGCAAGCTTGGGCAACTTCAGGGGCCGTGGCATGATCCCTGGCACCACATACTGTGCCAGCCCCACCACTAGGGCATGCTGAGCTGGCCGTAACATAAAGTTTAAAAAAAAAAAAAAAACAGATAAAAAAATAAAACCACATTGGACCGACATCAGCTTATGTCCCGCAAGCCCTGAGCTGTCCAGTCTCTGGTAGTCATCGTTTTCCTCTGTACGTCTACACAGTCACCTGTTTTTAGATCGGTGAAGATCACGAGCTGCTGCTGTGGTTTCTGAATTTCCTTCAGGTTCGTTGCATCTGAGTTGTTATAAATGAATGACTCTGTTATGGCCAAATGGCAGTACATGCTGTACATGTATGACACTTGTCTTATCCACTGATGGTCAGTGAGGCTGACCCAGTATCTTGGATAGTAAGAGTAATGAACGCTTTCATAAAAGTGGGAGTGGCCATACCTCTTTGACGCACCTATTTCCTCCTCTTTACCTATGTAGCTAGCTGTGGTATTACTAATATTTTCAAGAACATTCCTACTGTCTTCCCTATGGCCATATCATCCTGGACAGCTGTGTGGAAGAATTTGGATGAGAAAAATGGGGGCTAATCTACACAGAATCTACATATATTCTGTTCAGCTTCTCAAATACAGGCTGCAGACTGTTTACAGACTACCATTTCTTCCGTGGAAACTGTCTCTTGAAATGTAGGTTACAGCTTTAAGTTGGAGAGCTGATTGGACAATGATGGATAATTATGAAACCCCAAATCAGGGAAAACACACATAGTATTATTTCTAAAATTACCAACTATGATCTTATCCTCTAATACCACAACTACTATAAGAATGGGACATGTATCATTTAGATTACATGTTTTTAAAGAGTAAATAAAATAAGTATACACCATGCAAACATTTCACATTCAAGCACAAATTTCCTAAACATAGAAAAATTCCATTATGTGATCAGGAAAGTCGCTGGATGTGGTAGGTGAGAGCCGGTAAAATGAGTGAATTGCAGCGTGAATCTAAGTCAAAAAGAGGTGACTTCTTAGAGGAAATCTTAGCACGGAAAAGAAGATGAGGCACAAATCTCATTTTAAAAACTTATTATTCATTTATTTTTGCCATGAGCAAAACTATTATAATTAAATTGGAGCGAGGAAACATAGAGGCTGTTAACAACGTCGATTCTACATTAGTTTGTAGTATGTTGAACATACCAACATTTCAGGGACAGCCAGATAGCTCAGTGGATTAAAGTACCTGCTTAGACAGACGCAGGGGCTGAGGGTTCAATCTCCAGCCTGCTGTGGCAGCCTGGCCCGAGGGTGCACTGAGACAGGGTTTGAGACTGGGCGTGGAGGTGTGTGCCCATAATCCTAGCACTTGGGAGAGCCCAGTTCATTATTCTTATGCTACCACTGGTTAATCTGGCAACATCGCTGTCATCATTTTGCCTAGGACCTGTCCTTTGCATTGCTAGTGCCTTCAGAGAGATAGGGAGGTATTGCACTTACACCTTGCCCAGATATACAGCCAAGTTTAAAGACATCAATGGCCCAGGGGCTTTGGAGTCCTGCAGGTGAGCGACTCACCTACCGCTGGAGCTTGATTAAGGAGAATGAACAGGCTTGCTCTTGGGTTGCAGGTGAAACGAATTTCTGAGGATCCTCCTTGCAAGTGTCCGAGCAAGTTCTGCGTGGAGCGACTCTCCCAGGGAAGATACCGTGTGGGAGAAAAGATCCTCTTCATTAGGGTAAAGTTGTGCTTTTCTTTATCATCTTGTCTTTCATGGAGATATTCAGGACTTGGGAAGGAATGACAGGAAATATAACGCAGAACTGAGCAGGAACTTTCTGATGATGTTTACAGTAGCAATGAAGTGTGAGGTATGAACTTCTGTTTTCAAGTAATATGCATGGTGATGTACGATCGAGGACTAAACAAATATAATTATGAGTTCTAAATTGGTGCAAATATACAAAGAGATAGTAAGATCAAACATAATTTTAGAAAGTCTATTCACTTTCCTCTGTGCATTTAATTTCTGAGGAACCACGCCCAGCCTCCTCTCCCATATGGTGAGTAGGAATAGCGTGGCTCCATACTTTCCCATGCCTTGGGTTATGAAATAAAATCACCTTATTGGCTCTCAGAACCTTTTGGATTACTCTAATGTGTTTGTTCAAGAAATCTATGTTATGGAATGGAGGGAAGAGGATGAAAACTTTATTATTAGTGACTCATTTCTTACTGAATTTTCTGAGTTACAATAAAAGAATGTGGACCAGTGATTGATCTGTTAGTCTCCTGCTCATGTTATAATGGTCCTGATTTAAATTCGAGCAGTCTTTCAATGTAATAGATGGCTTAGGGAAGCAATATTTTAGGGCTTTTACCAGGAATCTGCTTTGTTAAATATCAAGATAATTTAATGAGATGTGACTTCTGCTAAAATTAACAGCTCCTCTTTTTAAAAATACAAGGAAATGAAAAATATAGCATTGATACATTCACAAAAATCTTCAGTGAAGGTATTTTTATGCCTTATATTTGAGTCAGCTACTGAAGAACAACCAAAGGAGCTATTTTTCTTCTCATTTTGAATAAATTACGTACATATTGCTTATTATTTCAAGAGCAGAATGTTGTGAAGGTGTGAATCTGTTACAACCAGTGAACATTTCTAAAACACTCAAATCTCTAGTGAGCCACTGGAAATTTTGATTCTGTGGGGTTTAAAAATTTTCAGCTTTTATCTGAAACCTATTTGAAATACATGTCTTTCTAATGGCTCTGACCCATGTGTCTGACAAAGCACCTTATTATGTTTACCTTTAAAATATGGTAATGTCAATCATTATATATTTTAAGCTAATTCTGTTAATGTTTACATAACTTTTTTTTTTAATTTCCAGGAACCAGTTGCTATTCTGCTTTGCAATGGCAGCAAAAAGGGTATAATAATATTATTTTTAAAGGTTGGAATAAATGTGGGTAAATAGGCTCAGCCAGAAACACAATATCCTGAGTTGTTTATTTTGCTGTTGTTCTCAGTATTTATTGCAAGAATAACATGTTTGTAGCCTGGCTTCCTGTCTTCACTTTTCCATATCAAACATTAATGATTTAGAATCTCATTGGATGATTTAAAATTCTACCAGGATGATCTGTCTTGGTAGAGAGTGTGGTTCCTTCTGAATATTTTGCCCCAGAAACTAAAACCAAGGTAGAGGGCTTTATTATTTTTAAAAGTTTCCTTTTATAATAGAAATGTTAGTAAATACATAACTGGAAAATGAAATGGTTAACTTCTTACTGTAACCCAGGATCTTTGGGATCAGACATATATTACATATACTTATGTATCAGTGACTTTTTAAATGATCATTATTCTACTTTGATGCATCATAAGGAACTGAAATCTGTTACTCAGAAAGTCTTATGGTATTGAGTTGGTTTTCAAATGATCTTAAGGTTGTATTTTAATATGTTAACTGTATGGTTCTGAGCATCTCTGTTGAATGGTAAGCCCCTGTAATTAAGTTGCCCCACACACTAGAAGGATGATCACTTCACGGTGTCTTTATTATAGTTCTATATTAAGTTTGTACTTTTATGTCATGGCTTAAAATCTGTCATATCTTTCTTATAAGGCTTATGTGGCCATAGTCACCTGGCTTACATTTATGTGTATTGGTCTATAAAAAGTACAGGAAACATAACATGCTCAGGGCTTTCACATTTGTCCCTTGCTTTCTGCCCAGTGAGGTAATAGTGTCTTCTTAGCAGTGTCCTAATGAGCCTGTCTAATTCAAAGAACAAAATAGTGTCTTTTAAGTACATTAAGACTATTGGCTTTACTCTAAACACAATTATCATAGCATTAACTCAGAAAGGATAACTCCTTGGAAAGTCCTACACAGATGTTTCTTCCCAATCCCGTTTCTAACACAGTTACGTTTGACTCACTCCGCTTCATTTAATCCAGACTTAACATTATCGCCATGAACTGAGCCCTTTTATTGTTGTAGGATTTTGTATGTATGTATCTAACCATGCTTTTCTTAATACCTCTAAACAGTGATGAGACATAACATCATAAATCCAATCAAACATGCACAGATTTCAGCAAAAGATCCAGGAAGATAGTTTCTGTGTAGAGTGTGTTTGATAAGCTTGGTCTTTATCTGTTGATTTCTAAAAAACTAACGTAAAGATAGACAGTCGTCACAACTCTAACTTGTACTTACATGTAGATGCTTCCACTTGATTATATGATCACAATTGTCTGCTTAACTACATCTCCAGTTGCAGGTGAGGAGTTACAGAAACATCTCTAGGTTTTTTACTGTGCTTTTATTCAAACGTCCTCAAATTCCCTTGGCCAAAGGGAGGTTTTGTTGCTTTTGTTTTTGCCGCCTAAACACCATTCCCAGAAGCCAAGTTTCTGCTCTTACTTTTCACTTAGCAACAGTGTTCTTTAAACTCTCCAGTGCAACTGATTCGGATCTCTGTTACATAGACGCACACTTATTGTCCTTCAGGGATGCGTAGGTTTCCACTATTTTTGGAATTCATGGGGTGATGATGAAATCTCCTTACCCATTTCTGCAGTAGCAGAGATTTGAGTATTTCCCACCGTCACGTGTATCTTTGCCATATGCACAGATGGGTCAGTGGGGCAAGATCCTGAGTTCCTGGAGGGTGGAAGCAAAGACATTGCTCCTGTTGTTTTGCTGCCTCAATCCATTATTTGCACCATTGGGGCTCAACGAAGGAATCCTTTGGCAAACACTGAATCAGAAAATTCAGTACGAATGTCCAAACATGTATGGTGGAACAAGACCTCCTACGATGCTGCTTGTGCTGAAGTTTGACAATCGCTAATTAGAAAGAGAAAGCTATAGAAAGATGCTCACTGTAGTACAACATGGCTGGAACCACTTCAGGTGGCTCACGAAAGAACGAGCACACAGTGGCACTAAAAGATAGTTATTTTAAAAGTTTTATGTATTATTGGGAGAAAATGTTTAATGTAAAGGTTCAGTGGAGGAGATGGTCCTTGAGCTTGTATTTCCCAAATAAAATAGCTTATGTCGAAAGAGATATGTTATTATGATTAATATTTGAATAGAATAACTGAAAGTAGTTTCTAATTGTTGAGGGCATACAATTATGAATGAACTAATATTTTGTCCTACATTTATTTTTATGACTTTCTTGTGATAATAAACAAGATTAATTAAGAGAATTCAGTAATCTGATACAGTTGCAAAGTTGAAAATGATTCTACACTTGATCTTAGCCAAAAGGCCGAGAAGCGATGAAAATGATTCTGAAGGCCTTAAAAGTTATCAGATTAATTAGCTGACTCCTAATTTTTTTTCTTTTTTCTTTTTTGGTCAGCTCAGCCCACCTCGGGTTGGGGCTGGCATAGCATGTGGTTCTTGGGATCAAACTGCAGTCCCTAGGCCCTTCCATAAGCCTACCTAAGGAAGCTCTTTAAACTGCTGAGCTATTTCACTAACTCATAATTTTAATGGTCTTTCTGCTACACATCTGAAGAAGAAAAAGGTAGAAAGATTTATGGTTGCCTCTACACTCTTAGACCTAGAAGGATTTAGCTTTTTTTTTTTTTTTTTTTTTTTTTGTGGGACTGGGGTTCAAACTCACGACCTTGCACTTGCCCAGCAGGCACTTGTGCCTCGGAGCCATCTCCCCAGCTCCCTGGATTTAGCATTTTTTAAAAATGTATTTGGTACAGGATCTCACTATGTAGCTCGGGCTCATAGTGATCCTCCTGTTTGCAGTCTCCCCAGTGCTGGGATTACAGGAGTATGTCAGCATGCCTGGTCTTGGTAGCCAGCTCAGCATGCTCAGAGGTGGGGCTGGTGTGGCACGTGGTGCCAAAGACTGAGCCTAGATCCGTGCACTTTCCTAAGAAGGCACTTAATCCACGGAGCAATCTCACCAGCCCAGGATTTAGCATTTTGTTAAGAACTTGGAGTGTACTTTTCCTTGAGCCAAGGACTTGCATTCTCTCCTCTTTACTATTTTACTTTTCCATTTTGAAAACTCACATTTTTGGAAATTGGCCACAGGAAAAACGGAGATATTCGTGTACAGTCTCCATAATATGTTTTCTCTGTGTAGCACTCCTCATCCTTCAGCCACACATTATATTTCTTTCTACCAATCATTAAAGCTTTCAGCACTGGGTCTTCCTTTCCCTTAGTGCTCTGTATTCAGGGCCACGTAAATGCCCTCCTGGGATAGCCCCGCCTGACTGGTCTGCTAATGCCTGAAGTGCATGTCCATGCTCCTACGACTGGGGCATCCACGCACCCACCAGGTCACGTCATCGCACCTAGCAGCACATTCGCTCTTAGGTTCTAGCAGGAGGATATTCTGCGGGTGAACTACTGTTGAGGGAGCTGATTTTGGGAGCAGCTGGCTTGGGCATGGATATGAAGAATGCCTTTTCTCAGGTAGTCAGAATTTGCTTGGACCATAAAATCATACTTTACAGTTGTTCAAAACATGTACCATCAAATAATTGTTCGAGGAGATGCTCAAGAGATAATTTGTAGAGACAAAGTAAAGAGTTTATACAGACGTTCTATACTGAGTACTAGTACTCACAGTTGAGTTGATTTGCCGCTTCTAAGGCTTGATGTCCCTCACTGCAGCATCTCAGGCCTGTGTGGTAGACAGTGTGATTCCCACTGTACAGCAGGGAAAACTGAGACCCAGAAGTGGAGTGTCTTCTCCAAAGCACTTGCTGGTGGAATCAAGACTGAAACCCTGGCAGCTTCCCTCTTGAATTTGTACTCTTGAAGACTAAATAATGCTAATTTATTTGCCTAGAATTTCTTAGATGCTTCAGTGTATTAATAGAACCTGTAAACTCCTAAAAATTATACTGTGTAGGATTTCCCACATATTCTTTATTTTTTGCAGGGGGGGGCAGGACCAGGGTTCAAACTCATGACCTTGCAGTTGCTAGGCAGGTACTTGTGCCATGGAGCTATCTTCCCAGCCCCGCCCACATAGTCTTAACCATAACAATAATGCTCTTCTCACTGGGTGTCCACAGCATTATGGTGGGCCAGAAGATTTTGCACACATATTTTGAGAAAGCTACTATAAATCTAAGCAAATTTTGAAAGTAACTCATGTATCCACAGTTTTATGAAAGTAAAGATGTTTCTTTTTTTCCTCACCACAGTTAAAACGTGAACAGTTTAAATTACCAGGAAGAATAATTCAATTCATGCTCTTTTTGCCATCGAGTTCCATTTAGAAAAGATTATCTCCAAGGAAATGAGGAGGAAATCTTTAGAAGAAAGACAACTAAAATTTAATAAAGGTCAATTTGCTCAGATTTACCAGGTACTTTATCAACATATTCTGACACACTCCTCTCTACCATAGAGTGAGAAAATTTATTTTATTCTTTTGTTGCAAGAAGTGCAAAATAAAGTCTTAAGGATTTGGTATTACATAGATGACATGATCCGTATAGTCCTGAGTCCCCACCCTATGACACATGCCATGCCAAACTGACTCTTGTGCCAAGTCCATTCAATGCAAAAATTTAATGGTAGGATTAGTCTTCTGAAAAGGATTTGTTCTTCTATATTTAAGGTACAATTATAGCAAAGTACACACATATGATAGCTATAACATCTGGAGTGATGTTTATGAGGTGTTCCCTGTAGGTTAGGCTCTGTCCAAATGTTTTCTATTGCTTATCACATTTAACATTCAAAATTAATTAGAACTGTATATATAAGGTAAGAGATGTTGGCATCTGTTCTTATATCTTTCTACTAGAGCTCAAAGAACATAACTCTCCCCTATTTTCACTGTAGGATCATTGGATCCTGGTAATTCCAGACTTATTTAAGTGGCTTAGTATTATTTCCAGAACATTTTCAAGGAGACCCCTTATTTTGGTAAAAGTACAAGTGATTTAATACTAACAGAGTTTAAGGACATTTCTGCATGACTTAGGAACTGTGATAACGTGAAGGGCCTAAGGAAAAGACAATGAATAATTTAGCTGGAACTCAGCAAAGGGTTTTGCGTTGTTAGGGGATAACCATATTTTTCCTGCTTTTGAATTAAATCATCACAGATTGATAGGAAGGTCACACACATTTTTATTGACTGTGTGATTTTTTTTTTTCTTTTCCATAAAAATTCTTCAGGATTGTACCCGGGTGGTAAAAATCAACTCACTGCAGCAAACCAGGGAAGAAAGGCCCTGTAGCTGTGTTGCTATAGCAACGGAACTCAGAGTGTCTTCTGGGACTTGGTCTCAGGGAAGGCCCAATGACAGCGAGGGGTATTGCATTCTTTTTGGCTCTTCTGACACATATTGATTTACTGGGAGTAAAAGGTAGCTTGGTCCAAATTGCATATCTTTCCTGGTAATGAAAAATAGTCTGTAGTGGGGAAAGAAAAAAAGCGAAGAGCTTTAAACAAGTAGCAGGAAGATGAAAGCTTCCGTTTCCCTTAGTAGAGCTATTACAGAAGCAGCCATCATTTCATAGCTGAAAGGAGAAAATTCAATTTGGGGAGAAAACATTCAACTAATTGGGAGGTTTATGAAAAACAGGGGTTATCATTTCAAAATGAGGTAATGGTGTACGTTTGTTTCTAGGAAAGGGAAAGTGACTGCTTGCCACAGAGCTCTTACAGTACCTACGACCATGGTAGCTACATGACTGCCAGTGCAGGAATATTTCAGACTTGGTCTCCTTCTTGTTCACCTGCCTTAACGGGATGCCAATTCAATATGCATTGCAATTCTTTTAAAATTCTTCCTTGTAAATCATTGCTTTCAGATTGCAAAGGATAGTCACATATACATCATTTCATTTTAGTATCACTACAACCATTTGGGAAAAAGTCAATTGAATTATTGACTTTTACATCTTCTTGAGGAAGAAAAGTAACCTAACAGATTCAGCACCTTCCCTGACTTAATTTAGCAGGTAAATGGCTCATCCAATTGTACTATAAAATTTTAATATCTCAACTGCATGTTTCAAATTTCACACTGCAAAGTTTCCTGTTGGAGTTTTTGTTAAGCATAACATAGATAAAAAATGTTTAGTTGCTCACCGTGCTTTAAATTTACCAGTAATTCATTTGAAATTGTAAAGTAGATGTTAAACTGTTATGTGAAATTACAAAGGTCATAAGATTTTTCTTTCCTTTATAGTCTTCTCGATGGAAATTTTTGCGTATTTATGTATTTTTACATTGAATTAAATGTGCACAAAATTGTCCCTTCCTCCTTTGCACAATTTTTGCTGCAAGGGGCAGGGAAATGAAATAACCATACTTAATATGTCATGGCCTTGAATTATTAATCAGTGCTCTAGCAGCCAAATACTAAACCTATGAAATATCTGTCATAAATTATAGATAGCTGTCCTGTGGGCTCAGATTGCATAAACAGGATGCAGCCAGATTCATTAAGAATTATATTTTGCAAATATGACTATTTTTTAAATTTATGTATTTGGTACAGGGTCTCTGTACAAAGCTTGAACTCATAGTGATTCTCCTATTTTTAGCCTTGCCAGCTCTGGGATTATAGGCGTGTGCCCAGACTTGGTCACTGGCTCAGCACGGCTGGGTCAGGGCTGGCGCAGCATTCAGTACCTGGGATCGAGCCCTGGTCCCCGAGCTTCCCTAAGCAGGCACATAGTCTGCTGAGCTATCTCACTGGTCCTGACTGCTGTGGTTTCCCAATCAGTGTGCTCAAGCTAGGTGACAGAGGTGTTGCCATGCTAACGTTTACAATAATAAATTAGAACTCCATTATTCGGTGCTACTTATGAATAAAGCTGTTACATGGTGTGCTGATGTTAGACTTTACCTGACGTTTTCCTCTAATACTCGAAAATTTGAATTTCAGCTCCATGGCTAAAATACGCCATCTTTCTCCCAAAGCCTGCAGGTGCTTCCTTCACGTGGACCTCCTGGCCTGCCCTGGCTGCTCTCCACAGAGGCTTGCGCCGCCTCCTTTGTCAGCATTCATTCTGTTGCTTGACGCCTTCATAGCCATACTAGTAATGAATGCTTCATTAGGAATAACTTCAATCTTGGTTGCCCTTGTCCTATTACACAGCCAGTTATCTTTCAGGTCCTGCCATCTTGTAAGAAGCACATTGAGGCCTGAAAGAAAGCTCTGGGTGGCTCTTGGGAGGAGGAACCAGGGCAAAGAACTGGCATGGAGGGTGCCTTGAGGACAGTGTCTTAGTTACTTTTTACTCGTTGCTGGGACAAATACCCGACACTCAAGATGAAAGAAGGAAAGGTTTATTTAGCTCACAGTTTGTGGAGGTTTCAGTCCATATTCAGCTGGCTCAAGGCTGAGTCTAACAGATTTACCATCTTGGTTTTCGCATCCAGTTCATGGCGGCGGAACAGCAACAAAATGGTGGCAGAGGTAGCCAACCAAACAGGGCAGCAGAGAGCAACAGCAGAGAGCAACAGCTTGAGTCTGTCTCTCCGTCTCTCTTTATATTACATTCAGGCTCTCCGCCTTAGCCCCCGCCTTAGGCTACAGAAGTGCTTGGAGTCATAATTCCATTAGCAGTATAACCCATAATCCCAGGGATCATGGATCAAATCTCAAACTCTAGAAGTCCCCACCCAATGACTACATGAGGCTTTTGGGGGACAACTAGACATAAACCATAACATTCTGTCCCTGGGCCCCTGAAGTGTCATACATACCCCTTTTTACAAAAGACATTGTAGTCCATCTGGAAGAGTTGCCAAAGTCCCAATAGTTTCAGCATTGCTGAAAAGTCCAAATCCCAAGTTTCCTCGAAGATCCAAGGCAAACTCTCATCTGTGAGCCCCTGTACAACAGAGGAGTTACACGTATCCAACATTCAAAGGCATAAGATAAACATTACAGTTCCAAAAGTTACAAACAACAGGGTAATCCAAAACACTGGGACCAACACATGTCCAAAATCCAGCAGGGTAAATATTAAATCCCATAGTTCCAACTGGAGCATCCGAAGCAGTCTACACTGAGTTGTGAGCATCAGGCAATTCTGCTCCAACGGCACTCTTGGTGATAGTTCCCATGGCTTCTCTCTTAAGCCAGCTTTGCTCCCTCTTAGCACGACCCACGTTCCTGGCTTTTCCAAACTTCTGGGGGTTCCACTGAACAGGCTTCTCACACCCAACTTTGCACATTTTCCTCTCATGGGCACACTGCCTGGCCTCCCAGGCCTTCTTCTGAAATCGAGGTAGAAGCCTTCTTTAACTAATAGCTCTTGCATTCTGAATATACCTAAATCCAATGCCACGTTGATGATGCCAGGGTCTGCTGCCAGCTGGAGCAGTAGCCAGGCTACCTTCTCTCTTGCTTGTAGGGGTGGAGTGCCTGGATTGATGAACACTCTGACCTTGATTCCCAGGAACAAATTCCCCATGCCGGCGCCATTTTGGAACCTGGTTTGGCCGCTGCTGCCATTCTGGTACTTGGGTCTCTGTGGCCTTCTTCTCAAGGCAAAGCCTCTCTCCTTTGCAATTCTGGGGCTGCAAAGCACAGACAGCTGCCACCTCTTGTGATGCCCTCAGGCCATCTTTTTGATTTGCTGGTTGCTTCCCAGAAATGGAGATCCTCTCAGCTCCATCTTTGCAGTCCACAGCTCTCCTGGTGTTTCCTTTCTGGCCAAACTCACATTTTAAATCATCCTTTTTGGCTCTTTTCTCTTGATTTTCAACATAAATCTGGCTAAAAGCAACCAATAGCAACCATGCTACTGCCCCAATAGTTTGCTGCTTTGAAATGTCTCTTGAAAGGTTAATCAGTCTGCCATGCTTAATCTCAGTCTTAGGCAAAGTCTCTGGGCACGAGCACAATTCCGACAGACTTTCAGCCAATCCATAGCACAAATCATCGGGAGTCCAATGACCGATGCTATCCTTTTTCCCAGCAGAAACCTGGTCTTCACAGGCAGGCCTTTTGTCAGTCTTCTGGTCTAAGCTCTGACTAGAATCGCCCAAGCTTGACAGCCAAAGCCATTCTAGTGCTTTGTTTTTAGCCGACATCTCTGAACCTTTCCTATCTCTTTCCGTAAGCCATTTCCAAAAGCTTATAATCCACATGGCCAGGTATAGTCACAGCAACGACCCCACCCTCAGTACCAAATTCTGTCTTAGTTACTTTTTACTCGTTACTGGGACAAATACCCGACACTCAAGATGAAGGAAGGAAAGGTTTATTTAGCTCACAGTTTGTGGAGGTTTCAGTCCATATTCAGCTGGCCCAAGGCTGAGTCTAACAGATCTACCATCTTGGTTTTCACATCTAGTTCATGGCAGCGGAACAGCAACAAAATGGTGGCAGAGGTAGCCAACCAAACAGGGCAGCAGAGAGCAACAGCAGAGAGCAACAGCTCGAGTCTGTCTCTCTGTCTCTTTATATTACATTCAGGCTCTCCGCCTTAGCCCCCGCCTTAGGCTACTGAATTACTTCGACCCATAATCCCATCAGTAGTAAAACCTATAATCCCAGGGATCATGGATCAAGTCTCAAACTCTGGAAGTCCCCACCCAGTGACTACATGAGGCTTTGTGGGGACACCTAGACATAAACCATAACAGACAGATCACTCTATTTTCCTGAAACAAAATTCTTTACGTTATACTAAAGCCCAGCATGTTGCTAAGTTCTAGCCTCCCTTTCGCAGAGAGAACCCTGGCAACATGCTACCTGCACTGACGAATCGCCTGCCCGCTGGTACAGAGCTCGCACACACGTCCTCTCCTTCCCGCCCTGGCTCCTCATCCTGTGGTCCCACGTCCATTCCGGTCCCCCTGACATTTCTACCCACTGTGAGAAAGTGCCACTTCTCTGTCTAAGGGTTCTTACCACCTGGTTTGTGTTGTAAAAAAGTTTAGGCAAGTACAAATGCCGTGAAAAATTTGAATTCCTGGAAAGCACTACATGCAGGACTTCCTCATTCACCTTCTTTTCAGGACCGTCCCACTCATGGTTGCTGACCTTCCCGGAAAGCGATCCTTCGATTAATCTGATTAATCTCATTAGTCTGAAGCCTGTCATTTGTCCCATCTTTTTTTCTAATGTGCAAGCTTACAGACTACAGAGAAAGTTGGCTGATCTTTCTGACACCCCACTTAAAGCCAGAAAAGAGCAACAGCCTGAGCTATTAGAAAAATTACAGAAGCTCACAAGGTATGGCATTTCACGAATGCCACATTGCCTGCCTACGTGGTTGGACAAAGGTTAAGTGGGGTTGTTAGCCTTGTACAATAAAGCCCCAAAGGGACCCCCCTGTACACCTCACAAAACTCCTGTCCCCCAGAGGGATCTTAGCAAAACAGCTTTATATTTCCCCCACTCCACTGATGACCTATAGCTCTCCTGACATTTTCCCAGAGGTACCATTAGGAGGTAAATGCTCAGGACTAAGAGAGGACTCCCTGGATCCAACTGTAGAGATGCCATGTATCTCCTGTAGGTCCTTACCATCTTATAGCAACAGCAACAACAGTAACACAGCCTATAGTGAGCACTCCAGAGGAACGAGACTTTCAAGCATTGTCTGGCCATTAAGCTGATAAATAGGCTCCTCCTTTCCACCTTGTACCCATGGACTTGGTGTTTGTAACTGTGCATTTACCTGTATGAATTAGGAAAGAGACGGAGGGGGAAACTACATCCTCACAGTGAAAGTGGATGTAGCTTTGCCAGACCAGCAAACTGATAAAAGTACGGTCAAGCCAATAAAAGTACAGGCACGGTAATGCCTAACAGGAGGGGAAACAATTTAGTTCCCCCATGGATGACTTTGCTTCCCCTGATGCTTAGGGAACCTGGGAACAATTCTTTCATTTCTGTTCAAGGCCATTCAGATAAGTAGATTCTCCTTGTAGCCGCTGTGTGTTCCGAATGCTGAACTCCTCAGATTTCAGGAGGAGGGAAGAAGAGAAGAATCCACAGGTGCTGCACCACTCTGACGGTGACTACCGTGGGAAGGCCTTCTTAAAATGGCAGAGGCAGACATGTGTGGCCACGCTGATGTGGGCACCACAGAAATCAGAACAAGATGGCAGGACAGTAAGCATTTCCACTGAAAATCAAGATTGTAGTTTTGTCCTGACGTTCCCCAGATGCTGTTAAACACTCTGGACTCTGATATGGGACTGAGATACAGATTTGATGTGTTTCCCGGGCAACCTTATTTCCTTACTTGTCTTTTGTTTTGGAACAGGAGGCCAAAGGATGGAGAAAAGTGATCATTCTAATGTTTATGTTTCTAAATGCCAACAGCTAACACAGCCCATAACGCTCAGATTGTGTTCGCTTCATTTCCTCACCGTGAATTACTGTGAAGAATGCAGCCCTTGGTTTTAAAAATGAATGTTGTTAACATGGCTGAGAAGTAAAGAGTATAATCGTGTCACAGAAGGTCACAGTGTGCGTTTCTAGGTGATGTTCCTGTACTTTCTGCTGTGGAGAAGACGAGAGCACCTTATGAACCTCGTATCTTCTTCTTTCAGTAGGGTCTTCATGGTTGTTACTATGTATCCACAGCCAAAGTAAAGCAGACACTGAAGGTAATTACTTAGATAATTAAGGCGAAATCCTCTCCTCTTTGCTTTCAATGTGGAGCCTGGGCTTCCAAGCCAATGAGGGAATTTCGGTGTTCTAAAGTGAATATGCCCTCCGTTTTCTTTCCTTCTTTTTCTGGTGAGCTAATCAACGTTACTTCTCGCTTGCTTTTTCCACTATACTTACGAAAATTGCCATGGGGCTCACATTGTGGGTGAGTAGAAATCTGAAACCTTTTTATCTTTTTGCTGGGTTGAATGCTCCTATTTTAGTGCCTTCTTTCATAGAACTTATTCTTTAAATTATTTTAAGCTATTAACCTGAATTTTGCTCCCATATACAATACCATCTTGGTTTTCGCTTTCAAATATTTTGCTTTCAAATAATACGTCCACAGAATTAGAATTTAAGCATCGTTTGATTTCATAATATTTCTGTTCTAACTCTGAGGCATGAATTGCCCTTTGTGGTTTAACACATGTAGAGCTGTGTATACTTTTGCCAAATCTCTGCCTCCGGCTCTGGTACCCAACTTGCGGAGGTATCTGCAGTGCTTTCACTGGCATGTGTGATTTATTACTTCAGCAAATAAAGCTCAAGGAGGGTAGAAATTAGAGAGGACTCGAGCTGGGGCTCTTGAGTTTGCCAGTGGACCCCAGAGGAGTGTGTCCTTTATAGTCCTTAATAAGTATGAACTACAAGAACAGCAGATTTGACAAATTCTGTGTATTCCACGCAAATCCAGCAACATTTTCAGAGCCCTTCTGTTTCTCAAGATGGCTTCAGGCAGGATATTTGGAAACTGCTTGTTGATTAGCTTAGATTCCTAAGAGTATACCAAAATGCCTTTCTTTACCCATTTCGTGTTTCTTTTTTTCACCCACCCTGTACACGGTGTGTGCATCAAGGCACTTCTCCGTGAGCTCTATTTCTTTGTAAAAGCAGTGCGCCCCCTGTTTCCAAACTGAAATCATTGCAAGACTCTGGCCACATGCTGAATTGCGAGCGAACCGAATCAGATTTCCCTCTGAGATCAACGTTCAGCGTAATGGCTCTACTTTATTGGGTTCACTACCAGTTCGCTTTGGGACCCGATTCATGGAAAGAATGAAGTTCAGGAAGGGAGGTGGCCCTGTGATGTAAATATTGATCGTCTGCTGATTATTCTGGCAATTCAAGGTAATCGACATGCTTCTCCTCAGTAGTAGCTGGCAAGTAGAAGAATTTGGTGAGCCCCTAACAGTCACGTCGTAAGCTTCTGCCAAGCATGAGCAGCTGCCCTGTAGAGCACAAATGCGTGGAGACAGACGCAGCTCTCCTGGTGTTTGCTGACTGTGTCTGCAGACTTCGGACGCAAGTTACTGGTAAATGAGGGTGAAATCCAGTCCACGGAGCTCAGCTGGCTATGATAGCTGCGACCTCAGGCGTCACCAAAGGTGGCTGCACCACTGTCGCTGGCCCGTGTTAAGTTTCCCTTTCCACTCTTCAGAGGAAGAAGAGTTCAAGAAGATGTTATCTGACAGGCTTTAGGGTGTGTTTCCGCACATAAGTATCTGTGTTCTTTTCTGCTTTCTCCTCATGCCTTGCTTCTTCTAATAGCCAATTTAAAAACTTACAATGAAGTCATGCCTGTGGAACTAGTTAGAGACAAAATACTGTTATCTAAAAAAAACATGTTTGAAGATTCTTCTGGGTATTTTGTTTGCTTGTTTGTTTTGTTTTGTTTGTGGTAACAGGGATTGAACTCAGGACCTTGTGCTTACCAGGCAAGCACTTATTGCAGTACTTCCTTGACCTTCTGCTGTTATAAAGCAAGTCTTTACAAGAAAATCTCTGTAGCTAGTAAGGCTGCAGTAGGCGTGGATCTTGCATGAGAGGTTTGCAATGGAGCTGGCGTGTTAGCTCTTTTAAGGCTATCTTTGGAGGAATCTAAGCACAAGGCAGAATTTTCTTCAGTGTTCTTCCTGCTTTTTTTTCCCATAGAAGAAAAGTGGCAGAAAGAGGAAGAGCAGCCAAGCTTTAGATTAATATTTCTTCCCATCTGGATCCCTTGGGTTTCTTTGCATGTAAATGCAGACATAGAAAGACAAGTCGGTCACTGCTCTAATTGATATTTAACACACTGGAGCTCAGAGTGAGCTATCCTGGCTGCTTGTGTTCCAAGAACCCCAGCGGTGCCCACGGAAATAATTTCCTGCAGAGCTCCATCAGCTGGGACTTTTCTGGCCCTAGAACCATTGAAAGGGTCTTCAGAGGGTACACTCCCTTCCCAGGGCCGTCTTTTCTTCCATGCTTAAACCCTGAAAGTTCTAATGAAGTTTCTAAATCTCTTAGATGGTGGGGCAGTAGTAGTGCTGGGGTTACAAAGCCTTGCCACGTCTTGGAGCTGTGGACTGAGATAGCCCGGCATCCTGAGGTGGCGGCTCAGTGTCCCCTTCTAATTCTCAGCTCCTTCTGCGGACAGCAGTCTGCTTCTCACTGTCCAAATTTGCTCCTGCACTGCGCTCTTCAGGACTGGGCAAGCAATCTTCATTTCTGAGCGCAGGATCCACCGCAGGGCTTGCTTCTCAGCTCCAGCACATTATGCAGCAGGTACACCAGCGGCGTTTCAACTTGCATGAGCTTGGGCTGCCAGAGAAATGGTGGAGCTCACATGTAGGTGTGCATGGGTGGCTCATGGAGGTGTGGCCTTGGAGGCCAGGTGCAGCCCCATCCCTTCTCCTGGGCACTGTTCCCCTGACGTCATTCCTGTCACTTGGGAGAGAACTTTGCCCTGTCACGTCCTTCTGGCAGAATGTGGCAAATCCTTGCTTGGGGCCAGCAAGGTATGGACAGAACCCATGAGCACCTCACACTTCTCTTCCTTCAGGTTGCGGGTGCTTCATGGTGGGCCCTACGTGTCCACCCCCTGTGCTGCTCAGGCCCTGTGCCTCCCTTCAGGCTTCGCTTGTCGTCCTGAGACCCCTGCCATCTCGCCACTTCCACACAGGGCTGGAATCGCGCACTCTCCTTGCAACCTGTTTGGTTTGAGAAGCTACTCTCTCTGAGACAGGGACACCTCTTCTGCGTCCTCCGGGTTGCATTTTCTTGATTGATCCCTTTAAATTTCCACTTGATGCTTTATCAGCACACGTTAGCCATACATAGTGCTTGCATTCTCTGCGGTGAGCGGATACTGGTACATAAAGCATCTTAATTATTTCCTAATCTTTTCGCTCCCCCTCGCAACACCCATCTCCATCTCTTATGAAAGGTGCACCTTCCTGGTTTCCATTATCTTTTTATCTATCGCCTGCTATAGTGTGTCATACAAAAGTGGAAAATATACTTTTAACCATTTAGACCTTGCGGAGTCCACATTAGCAGAGCGAGGGAGGAAGTGATGTATTAATGGTCCCTGCTGCCTGGATACCCACCAGTACCTCACGGTTCCATTGGCACCTTATGTGCAGCTGGATGTTGAACGGCCTCCCAGCCTATCCGCTTGGACTCGTCTTTTCCCAGAACAAACTAGTACCTTTTTAAATTATGAACTATGGGAACAGCTACCAGCAACTTGCTTTCACTGTGTTCCCTCTAATATTCCTAACATGAAAGACTTTTATTTATATACCCTTTCAATATACACTTCATATACTTGATGTGTCTCTCCAAACTGGAGGTTTTCAATCTATTTTGAAAGAAGAATGTGTTGAATTTTCAGGAACAAAACATCTTAAGATTTAACAAGAGGCCCAGAATTGAGCTGGTTGAGAGAGGGCTTAAGCCAGTCCGTAGCCCACACACTGTGAAGACGGCCATCTTGCCAGGGCGACAGGGGCTGGACTCCAATGTCAGGTGTAGAGCTACTTCTCCTTAGTGTGTCGTGAGATGTGTCGCTGGGGGTTACAGGCAGGGTCGGGTCGGACAAGAGTCACCTCTCGGGAGATTTCTTTGTTAACTTGAATTCAAAAATCAGAAAAGGTCAAAATAAAAATTTTAAGGAAAGAAAGTAGGGTGAGATCAGTGGACTCAGTCGATGGTAGACAAAGGAGGGCAAAGAAAGCATTCGCATCAGATCCCAAGGGAAACACTCCAGTGAGCCAAGGCCCCAGATTCCCGAGAAGCGGGAAGTGGGAGCTCAACAAGGAAGAGCAGAAGCCCTTGGAAGCGCAGCCTTTCACGCAGAGGCCGAGAGGAGGGTGCTGATGGGCGCCGGTGTGAGAGGCCGATTTAGAAGCCGTCCAGCGGCAGGGAGGTCACCTGCTGTTACACAAGCTCTGACCCTCCTGAAGGCAAACGGGGATTCCTGAGGCAGCAGGGCCCATGAGCACCATGCATTTTAATTAGTGATGTTGTAGAGTTGGGAATGGAATTGAAAGCTGTGAAGTTCCCAGAGTGCACCCAGCCCTATCGCCTCGACAACGGGTAGCCCGTGACTGTGGAAATCAGCCTGCGGCCCTATCTGAAACAAATTCCCAGGTCAACCCACGTTGTCAACCACAAGATGAGGCTTTCTCTCTTGATGTGTAAATGATGAAGATGGATACACTCTAAAGCTACTCTTTTTTCACTTAAACAGCAGCTGAAAAGCGATGTGTTGATGTTGGCTGTGTCTGGAGACCATCAGCCTAGTGTCAGGGAACGTTCTGGGCTTCGATAGGTCATGATTTCCACTTGCTAATAAGAGGTTTCTTTGGGGAGAATTTCACGTGGAATAAAAGTACAGGCTACTCATAGACACTAAGGAGGAATGACAGGAAATTGCATTTCATATTTCAGAGCTGTAACTTTTTTTCTTTAAGCTTCTGGGTAACATCAGTTGAACAGAGTGAAATTAATTAGCAAAAAGGCAGAGGCTGGAGCTGCTATGAACAAACTTTAGAAATTCGTTACTAAAGCTCTTTTTTCTCCAGATGTTACCCAGATTCTCAATGCCAGATTTGCCTGGTGATTTAGTACATGTTACGTTTCGCACACCAGAGCCATAAAAACAGTGTGGTACTCCCAGCAAGCCTTGCAGCCAGACCACGGCATTTACATTAAAACAGCTTCTTGCGCCAAAGATCCCCGAAAGAATTCTCCAGTCATTTACAGATTTCTTCACATGAGACATTATGCAAGTACCCAGAAAGCAGTGATTCCAGATGTGGGCTCAAGTTCAGCGCCTTTGGGCACAGGTTAGCACAATTTCATCTTTTTCTAGGAAATACAAAAATTGTCAGTAATAGGCCTGAAGCACCTACTATGTGCCAGGCCCTGGAGTGCCACGAAGAACAGCAAACACATAGAGAATAGATACATACCTCAAGGGTTAGAGAGGAAAAGTGAGTTAGTCCCCATGCATTTAATTCAAACTTTGAGTGATAGTGTCTTCATAATTTGACCATTTTGCCTGCTCATTTAATAAGTAATTGATTCATATTCTAGTAACAAATTGTTTATACATGTAAGGCGTGGGACACACTTATCCTATGGGCTATACTTTGTTGACACCTAGTATAAATCATGAGATAAGCTTATCCTAAAACAAGACGGGAAAAGGTGGAAGAGACTTTGGATGTGGTTGCTTTGATTGTAGAAGACTTACTTGTGATTAAGTTAAATCAATATCTAAGGGATTGATAAGTGTGCTGTACTGCCATCTGTCTAACATAGAGCCAAAGGTATGAAGTTAAGGTACCCATTAGCCTTTCATAGAAGGCAGGAACTATAAGCCCTTGCTGTCCAGGAAGTCAGTAATTATTACAGTTATTGAAGAGTCCCCACTAATAGCTTCCTATTAGGCTCCAGCTTCACTAATTCATTCTCATTCTGACTTCTAGTACGACTTATCAAATTATGCTGCTCACTTAGCCCTGAGAAATGTGACACCGGCCAGTATGAGTTGGCTTGTGCTACCCTGAGGCAGGATGGTGCTTTCATCCCCGCTCCAGTCCTGGCTTCCTGCTCTGGAATTTGTTCTTCTGTAGTTGGCAAATAAGAACCACTGGGTCATCATTTTGTGAGAATCGAAAAGTAACAAGGATACAGGCAAAATTCCTGCAAGTAGTGCCACGGTTTGACAAATATCTCTTATGTGGCGTCAGCACAGGTTTAGTTGGACGTGTCAAAAGTACTATCTGCAGAGAGAAAGCACATATGAATTTCACATGTTCCCTACCATAAGACTTCTAGGATTAGTTGTGCTTTGTTTTGCTTTTTGAGATAGGGTCTTACTCTCTAATTCAGGCTGGCTTTGAATTCACTAGATAGCAATGCCTGGCCTTGACCTCATGTGATTCTTCTGCCTCAGCCTTCCAAGTGTTGAGATTACACATATGCACTGCCACACCTAGCCAGGTTAGTTGTGTTGTGTGTCGCTCCTAGAGTCTGAGCCACACAAGAGAAAACTCTGCGAATACAAGTAAGTCAGTAATCTCTGATGCTTGGCTGTCATGCTTAGAACCCATGCCATTTATTAAAACAAAGTACCTACCTGACAACATTGATTTATTTGTACATAAACACGTCTGATTTTCTGTGTAAAAATAAAATATACAATCTGCAATAGTTATTTCCAAGCACAACTTGTCTTCAATCCTAATGTAATGCAAATGTGTATGCTGATCGTAAGAATGTCACATTTTCTAGGAATTAACATTTTCTATGATGGAGAATTACTGCATTTGTAAACAGAGCTAGCCCTGCATAAATTTATAAAAGCTATAGTCTATAGCTGCTATAAATTGAATGAGGTGGGTGTTTTCAGATTATGTTGATATGCCCGAACAGTATCAAACTTGTAATAAAAATGTGGCACTTGCTGGCAACTTTGGGTATGAGGTTAGCATTATCCTATAAAAGTTATCTTAGGGTACACACTGTAGCTCCTAGCAAGACATGCAAGTATTCCTAAGGCAAACTAGAAATGGATTCGCATGTAGAATACTTAGAAAGTGTAGAGCATCTAGACCTCAAAGATCCAGTTGGGAGGAGACTCAATACTTAATATCACAAATGAAAAGACAGAAAATGAAGAGCATGATGTATCTTACAGATCTGTTTGTTCCTTTAACAGTTTTCTGGATACTGTTCCAAGCTCAGAGGGCTTTAGACAGCGGAAGTGTAAGAAGGACGCAAGGGATGCTGGGACGCTGAGTGCAGCAGGTTGGTAGAGGTTCCGTAGAGAGCTGAGAGACAGAATAGGATGACGGTGAGGGTCCACTTTCTGTTCAAGATACCATGGAAAAGCGAGGGAAAGTTGTGAAGAAAGATTTCTGGTCACGCACACCTCTGCAGGTCAGAGCGGAAGTGGAAGGGTGCATATAGTGTTGGCCTTCCTACCAGAGGCACGAGGCAATGACAGTGTCACCAGGATAGGGGACACACTTGCGTGTGACTCCTTCTCTCCCTCCTGTGGTAAAGACACTAGCATTAAATACTGGGGACTCTGTCTGGTGACTTTGTCCCTGGCAGCCACCTGCCACAGGCTCAGACTCCTGCAGAGAACACCACCTCCAGGTAGCTCTCTACCCTCTTCTGACTACAGCTGGGAGTGACTCCTCAGTGGTGTGGTGGAGAGGGACTGTTGGAATGACAGCGTGGAGAAAGACAGATGCCTCAGGGGCGTAGGACCTCGAATGCAAAGAGACAGCATTTAAAAAAAAATTAAAAAATTAAAAAAAAAAACAAAAAACAAAAAAACAAAGAGACAGCATTTGGCATTAGACCCTGGGACAGCAGTGGGCGATAGTGAACAATGGGGGATTGATAAAACTGAAGCTTAGGTCACGCTGGCCGAGTGTTTGTATGTAATTAAATATTGGAGCAGAGAGGGGAGCATCACTGCCACCTAGAAAGCTACTGCCATTGTTCAGAAGAAGTGATAGTTCAGTGACACAGCTGCTAGGAAAATATAAAAAAATGAAAGACTCTGAAATGTAAAACACTTCTGGTCCGAAGAATCTCAGAGAATGGATATTCAAGTGGTAAAGTTTAAAGGGTAATGAGAGAGAGAGAGAGAGAGAGGGAGAGAGAGAGAGACAGAGAGAGAGACAGAGAGACAGAGAGACAGAGAGTTTAAAGGGTAATGAGAGAGAGAGACAGAGAGACAGAGAGACAGAGACAGAGAGACAGAGGCAGACAGAGAGAGACAGAGACAGACAGGAGAAAGGATAGAGAGGGAGGAGAGAGAGAGACAGAGACAGAGAGACAGAGACAGAGAGAGATAAGAAAGGATAGAGAGGGAGGAGAGAGAGAGGAGGTAGAGAGAACAGAGAAGAGAAAGGAGAGAGAAGAGAGACAGAGGAGAGGGGAGAGGGGCAGGGGTGAAGGAGAATTGAGATGCTGTATGCACAATACCAGGTCTCCTGAAAGGACGGCATTATTTCCTGCTGAAAAATATCCTAGAAGCATGCAAGTCATAGAAAAAAGCAAGGAAAACAGTTGAAAAGGACAAGCAGGAAGCCTGGCTCATCAGAGCAGCACTACAGCAAGCACCTTAGATTACACGGGAGCCGTTCTAAAGGACGACATGAGCCGCCGAAGGACACGCGCCTGCAGTGCGCACGCCTTGCCTGGGTCTGCAGGAGGAATTACAGTAGGTGGAGGCCCAGCTGGAGCCGCCAGCAGGCGGGGTGAGGCAGGCTTGAGACCAGCCGGGGCAGTGTAGCAACTTAGAGAGACCCTGTCTGATATTTTTTAAAAAGTTTCTGGGACTATAGCTCAGAGAAAAGGTCCTGGGCGAATACTCAGAAAAGAAAGAAAGAAAGAAGGGGTTAGAACAGAGGGAGAGGAAGGGAGAGGGAAAGGACAGAGGGAAGGACAGAGAGAGAAATTTTGAAGGACACCTGCCACCCCTGGTCCCTGTGCCTGTCACTTTTTCAGTCCTGTGACAGGTTTGTCTTAGCTCTTTGCCTAATGCCAGAGGATTTAAAAATGTACTTATGCACATTTATGCTTGAAACATTCATATTTCTGAATGTAGGAAAGTAGTAGTTCCCAGCAGGCAGTTCTGCAGGAGGGAAGAAGCACATTTGCATGTGTATGTGTGTGTGCGTGTGTGTGTGTCTGTGCGCGTGTGTGCGTGTGTGTGCATGCGTGCGAGTGTGTGCATGCGTGTGTGCGCACGTGTGTGTGTTTGTGCACGTGTGTGCGTGCGTGTGCGTGTGTCTGTGCGCGTGTGTGCGTGCATGTGTGTCTGTGCACGTGTGTGCGTGTGTGTGCGTGCATGTGTGTGCATGCGTGTGTGTGTCTGCGCACTTGTGTGTGCGTGTGTGTGTGTGTGCGTGCGTGCGTGTGTGTAGCAAGAGAGGACCGGAAGCCAAGAGCAGAAGCAGCACTCTGGGCAGCGATGACTTGCACATTTAGCCGCGCTGCGTTCATTCTTATATAAACTGGGCAGAACAAAAAGCCCATTACATGCTAGCTGTTTTTCACTTCAGGCTTTTTTGGGTTTATTTTTTGAGTTTAAAAAAAAAAAAAAAGGAAGATTTTTTGGTGTGGGTTTGAACTGTTTCCCTTCCCCACTCTGAGGACGCGGGCCTGGAACGTTCTGGCTTGTTCCCCCTAGCTCCCCAGTCACTCCTCTCGGTGTGTTCCCACCCCCAGCCCGAAGGTGACAAGGGATGACAGAGAGCAGTGTGGGGATCCGACCGCTCGCCCTGCGCTGCCTGCTCTCCTCTGGCCACGCTGGTCTTCCCTTCCTTAAACACGCGGAGCTGTTTCCTCTGACAGCCTTTGGGCAGACAGCGCCGCCCCCTGGCGTCCGTGTCGTGCTCTGCCCTCTTCCCTGACACATCAGCCTAGCTTTTATCTGTCACCCCTAGCATCCTGTTCTGCAGGAAGTCTGCCGACTTCCTGGGGCTGGTTTCCTGAGGAGGGGTGCTCAGGCCCAGCACCCCTCACTTCCCACGGAAGACATTCGGACCTCGCATTGAACACGTGTGCCGTTCTTGTCTTTCTTCACTGCGACAGGCCCTCCAGGACAGCTTCCGTGGAGGGCTCACTGCGCTTTGTAGCTCCTTCTGCTACAGGGGCGGATGGACCAAGTTGCTCTATAAGTATGTGTGAAATGCACTGTTCCAAAATGCACGAACATTGTTTAGGCATCATGCAAGGTTTTTAGAAATCTGTAAATTCTGAAGACAAAGCTGTGGAAAATAATTTCGTGAGGACGTGGCTTGGCTGGGAACGGACCACAGTGGCAAAATGACCAAGGCTCCTTTCTCATCGCGAAAGGCTGGGCGGGTGAGAAGACGCCGCCCGTTCACAGCTCCAGGGCTGCTTGGTTCTCCCGTCTCCGTGCGCTGCCATTGGTAGTGTCTCAGACACACGTGGCTCCAGGTGGCTCTGTGTCTCAACCTGCAAGGTGTGGGGAAAGATGGAAACCACACTGCCCCTGAAGGGAAGCTGGCACCATCCCGGGACACTTGTCCTGGCATCTTATCAACCATTATGCCATGAACTACTCTCCGCGCACTCTGGAGAAGAACCCAAGCTATCCGTGCACACATCACGGTGCAGGTGATGCCACCATAGCTTTTAATTGAGCACCAAGTCCTTGCCGGAGGTCAGGGTACATATCTCGGTGACCAGCTGCTGACAGTTAGGGTTCTGTAACTTCTATTAAAACTTAACGGTACAAGAGAGTAATATTAAAATAATATATTTCATGATTCTTTTCCTCAGTGCTGAGATACCATAACCAACAGCCACAATTTAAAGGGGAAGAGGTTCATTTCGGTCCATTCACAGTGTGGACAGCTTTCGGTCCATCCCTGGCTGGCACCAAGGCAGGGGGCATGGCTGAGGGCATCTCAGGGGAGAAGCTGCTCTGCAGGAGGCTGGAGAAGGAGAGCAGCCTGCTGTGCCCCGCCGCCAGGGACCTACTTCCTCTTCTGACCAGATCCCCTTACCAGGAAGTCAGCTGTTGCTCCCCAAACTCCAGTTGCCTTCCAAAAACCCCACGTATACTCATGGCAGGAGCCGTGTTCCTGCTGGAGGGCCTCTGCATACAAACCGTAACAGTTTTTATAAATAATATATATGTATGTTATATGTATATGTATATGTATATTATATGTATATAATATATATTATATTTATATGTATATATATAATATACATATATATTTTTTAAATTTTCTTTTGCTCCTGGGAGGAATCCATGTTGCAAACCTACTACACATCAAGGCTGATATTAGTAAGGAATAGCATCCTTATAATGAGAGATGTCCTGCCTTTTTAAAAAAGAAAAATTTTAATCTCTTATTTATTTATTTGGTTCAGGGTCTCGTTACCCAACTTGGACTTATAGTCATCCTCCTACAGCAGCCTGCCCAGCTCTGGGATTAGAGGCATGCACCACCATGCCTGGTTTCAGCAGCCAGCATGCTGTGCCTAGGGACCCAGGGCCAGCACAACATGTAGTGCCAGGGATTGAACCCATGTCCTTGTGCTTTTCAAGCGGGCGCTTAGATAGCCGAGCTGTCTCCCAAGTCCAACATGTCCTGTGTTGCAAGCCGCTAAATTCTAACTTGCATGCAGCGTTTGACTCAGCCTTCAATGTCTTTACCTTTCGAATGTAAAGTAATAAGTATGTGGCTGAGGGCTAAAGAAAAATAGAGTCGCGGCAGCTCATGCTTGCTTAAGGTCTGATCGCTTGCAAAGCACCTGACTGAAGGGCTTCGAGCTGGTAATGTCCTCCGCAAGCTAGACAGGTGCGCAGCCCAGAACCTGAGAAATGAACACGTCAGGCTAGAGAGGGACAGCTTCTCAGCGATGGAGCTAACACAGAGCCAGGCTCCTGGTGTTTCATTGGTCGGAAAAGCTAAAAGGAAGGGGGGGAAAAAAAAGAAAAAAAGAAAAGCACTAACTCTTTGTTGGATAATCGTGTCTGGTAATGTGAACAACTAATTTGAAGACAGCGATATGCAGTACAAGCACCGCTGTTGAGTTCCCGTCATTTTGTTTAGTGAAAATGCACTGTTTTCAGCTCTTTCTCCTGTACTCGAAGACGTGTTGGCAAAGCCTGGACACATGATGGGGAGGCGGTGTGTTTCCTCCAAGTCTTCCGGGGAACAAGGTGGGGCGCATGCGCTATGTGTTTACATGGATGGCCTGGACTCTCCACCGGGTACACAGAGATACCGGCAGCAGGGTCGCTTAAGGAGCACTGCAGAAGCAGGGGTGCAGGAGCAGGGGACCAGCAAGGGACGTGCCCCTGTGCTGGACACATCCTCCATCCTGTGTTCTTCTCTTGGGTGCCATTATGCAGCCAGAAGCAGACTGCTTTGTATTCTAGGGGGCCAGGGAGCTGTGGTCTAGAAGGCCCCTCCGCACCAGGCCTGGCAGAGCGCTGGATGAGGCCGCTGGAGGGGCTCACAGCTCCTTCCACCTAGCGCTTCCGGGTGCTCGTCTCCGCCTCTCCTGTTGCCGCGGGTCACGTGTGGGCGCAGCTGCGGCTCGGCCTTGTTCGGATTTTTCATTCACAGGTTTAATTGAAATTTCTAGCAAGCGCCATTTATCACTCTCTTTTGTAATTTTCCCCACTCGGAGAGAAGAGCTCAGATCTCATTACCTATCTCGAGGTTCCATTGCCTTTGTTTCTGTAGGAAGAGATTAGTGTGACCCCTTTCGAAACTCCAAGCTCTGCCTTGGGAACCTTAATGCAAAAATCTAGAACTGTTCGTCTGGGAATTGAGCTAAACGTAAATGAATAATAAGCTTTGAAGTATATTATTTAACTCATTGTAATGTATAATACAATTCAAAAACATAATATAAGCAAGAACTATTTTTACAATCATCAGGTACTTTGTCCCTTGGGTGTCAGACCAGATCAGCTTCGTAACCATTTCTTTACACAAATCACTTGGTATTCTGTGGAACATATATGTTTTAAATCAATTAAGATCAGTACTAAGTTATTTCTTAATAAATTTTCTGAGATATTCTCCAGGCACTATAATTGAAAAAATAATGAAGTTTTTTTTTTTTTTTAATAAAATGTAAGATGGGTCTGTGAGTTATACCAACACTGTCAGAATGAATCCCCTCATTCAAAGGGGATTAATAATATCTGTGACCTATTTGCTTTGATAACTAGAGGACATTTCTGGTCCACAAAGGGACATACTTGCTTCGGAGTAAAGGATCACCGTCTTCGTCACTGTCACTGTTATAACGGCTTTATTTTGTAAAATCGTGACATTTGAAAGGAAAATAAAGTAAAATGATTGTGTGGTTCTCAGCTAGGGAGGAAGCGCAGGCTGAACAACTCAGCAAAGTTAAGAACCATTTCTTCTGCGGTTGCATTTTCTGTCCAAGTCGCAGTCAGCTTGGGAGCACCACGTCCTCTAGGAATTCTTTGCTCTAACTGAAAAGAAAAGAGGACAGCGCGGCCGTGCTGAGGCCTAAAGTACATCCAGCGCGGTTATCTTCTCCATTACCCTCCAGCGTGCCAGCCCAGTGGACACGGAGTTTCCTGGCGTGCCATGTCCTTGGCTCGCGGGCTGCTTGTGTTTTCTTACCTGTGAGATGGGTAGGAGTAGCTGCCTTGCAGGTCGTGGTGCATAAAGAGCCACGCGTGTGGTGTGCACGGCGCACGGCGCGGCAGCAGTTCCGGCTCTAGGGCGCCGGCTGTGCACTGCCCCACAACAAAGCCTGTGTGTCCTTCACCGCAGCAGCCGCCTGGCCCAGGGACACGCTGGCTGCCCCTGGACCACTGTGGCCCTTGGGTCCACATGGCCCTGTGAATGTGTCTTCATAAACAGCCCACAGGTTCTGTGCGTCTTGTGTGTTCTCCCACCAGAGGTCGCAGACTTTCTTGTTCTGTCACTCTTCCTTTGCGCTGTCGGCTCTACCTGTGAAGCCTGAGGTCTTCTGTGCACTGTCTGTGTCTTCTGGAGTGCTGGGAACATTCCAGGACACCAGAGACCAACCCAGGAGGGGAGGGGAGGGGAGGGGGCGAGGCGAGGAAAGAGAAGAGAAAAGATGAAAGAGAAGAGAAAACCTGCAGTTAAACTCTAGGGCATTATCACTTGTGAAGGGCGAAACAGAAAAGCCTGGTGTTCTCCTGTCACCCCGGCTCGCTGCCCCTGCAGTGCTCCCAGTGCCAAGGGCAGCGGGCCTGACCCTCGTTAGTCCGGACGTTTGTCATCCAACCCCAGCCCACTCTGCAGATCATGGCCCAATGTTTCGCCTCATTGCCAAGGGAAAAGAAAAAGTTACAAACTAAAAGAAAACAAGAATACAGTCCCACAGCTTGGAGCAAGTACAGCCTCACAGCTCGCACACAAAGCGCAAAGGCCACCAGCAGAGGGCGCTGGGTGGCCCGCACCTCCTGTTTCTAGACTTCCTCGGGAGGGGCTAGCCTGCCCTCTCGCACCCACCTGGCCTCTCTGACTCAGTCCCTCACACTCTTCCTTTGCAAAGCCTCACCTTGGATGCATTCTCGCCGCGCCTGAGCCTGGCTCATGCAGGACGTGCCCGATGGACAGTGTGCTCGGTGTTGCCGGGAGGACCTCGCCGACATCTTGGGGGCCACGGAATGCCCCAGGCCTCCCCGTAGCTGTGCCCGGACAACCAGTGTGGATTAACAACTTCTTCAGATGTTCTTCATGAAGTCCACCTCCACTGTCCTTTTTGTACCCCTGTGGTACAAACATCTTCCAGCTTTCCCCACTGCAGGATTGGGGATCTATAGGAAAGTGAGTGACTGCCATTGTCAACACAGAGGCTTTGCCTTTGTGGTGGGAATGGTATTAGAACGTGGAACTCCTCAACTTGTTACTGTACCCGTTAATTTCTTCTTCTTCTTCTTCTTCTTCTTCTTCTTCTTCTTCTTCTTCTTCTTCTTCCTCCTCCTCCTCCTCCTCCTCCTTCCTCTTCCTCTTCCTCTTCCTCTTCTTCTTCTTCTTCTTCTTCTTCCTCCTCCTCCTCCTCCTTCTCCTTCCTCTTCCTCTTCCTCTTCGTCTTCCTCTTCTTCTTCTTCTTCTTCTTCTTCTTCTTCTTCTTCTTCTTCTTCTTCTTCTTCTTCTTCTTCTTCTTCTTCTTCTTCTGTTCTTCCTCCTCCTCCTCCTTCTGTGTGGAACCGGAATTCAAACTCACAACCTTGCACTTGCCAGGCTGGCACTTCTGGCACAGAACCATCTCCCCAGCCCCCAAATCCTGTTCATTTCACGATGATACCAAGTTACTTAGACCAATTCGGAACTGACTTGGAACCCAAAGGAGTGAAAGCACCCGAGGCCACCTTGCTGAATAAGTCTCTCTGCAAGACTCCATTGTCCATGGCAAGGCTGCTTAGAAGCTAAGAGCAAAACTGAGCCCTCAAATCTTTTGGTCATACCTTCGAAAAGACAGAGTTCGCCTCTGGGCCAACCGCCTCTGAATAACTTAAAATGTGCTTAATAATATCTCATAGATCTGTTAAAATAATCACAAACCTCTGTGGGCTTCTAAAAGCTGACCTGGACCAGTTGAGTTAAAGATCTGTGAAAATCAACTTTATCTGAATTGACGCCATCTCTATTAAACAGGCTGAAATGTACTATTAAACATAGAAACATTAGTAGAAATTCCACGGAGTGCCTACAAGGTGTCTTGGAAGGTTTATCTACAAGCTTAGCTATGTATCTCGTTGCTTAACACTGTCCTCTGACTCTGTTCCTCTACCTGTTACCAGTTAAATAAGCCTTCATCAACCTACCGACAGCACAAGAACTTACCTCTTGCCCAGAGTATACAAGGTTCAGTGTTTGGTAATGTTCTTACACTAGTACAAGTAAGTAGCAATAATTTGTACTAGTGATAGGATTTATACTGATAAATAAGCACACACATGTTTCAATATGTCAAAGGTTTTACTGATATCATCAAAGGATGGAAAGTTCTAAAAGATAGCCGGGGAGATAGTTCGGCCGTCTTAGCACCTACCTGGCCAATAGAAGGACTGGAGTTTGACTCCCGGTACTGCCTGCCAAACCAGCCCTGGACTCCTGGGAGTGGTTGCACACGCCTGTAATCCCGGTGCTAGGCAGGCTGAGACAGGAAGGTCACTATACATAGCGGGACCCTGTGTTAAGTAAATGAATAAATAAATGTTCTAAAAGAATGCAAAATAGTGGGGACAGAACCACCGGCTCTGTCACTAGCTCCTGCACGTGGCCTTGTGTGCCAATACTCGTCATAGAAATAGACCAAGCAGCCTTTGCTTGGACACAGAGCTTCAAAGGCGATCACAAGCGTGTCACATAGGATGTGTGGATTTTGCTATGCTGTGAATTCCTCTCTCTACCTAGTTGCACTCCTAACCGTCTCCAGAAATGGGTGGCATTTGGAGCTTTATCCTTGAGAACTTATGAAAGAAAGCTTGTGTAGAGGTAACTTACGCTTCTATCTAGAACGGTAGGCCATCTACGCACACATGCGTGGTTACTTCGGCACAGTGTTTATATGTGTACAGGCGTGCATAATTTATCTTCGCACAGTTGTTTCATGAGTGAAAAGTAGATTTATTCTGAAGACAAAAGCAACTTGGTACAGCAAATAGAAAATGCTGGTGAAAAATTTTAGGGAGAAAGATGGTTACTTCTTTTGTTCTGTTTAAATAACGCAGCCCTTCTTTCGGTAGGGCCAAACCCACGCGCTGTGCACTGCTGCCACCTTGTGTCCATATGTGCTAACTGCAATCTTATCATCCATCAGTAGATAAGCCAGGTTGGAAAACAGCTTGGCTCCTGGTCCTTTAGCAATCAGTGCTCTGCAACGCGGGGATCTGTCCGTGGGAATGTGTTCACTGCCGCTATCGTTTAAGCTCGTGTTGCTCCTGCGGCCCGTCCGTTCGTCCCCCCGGTTACTGCACACACACAGCGCGCCCTAGTTCTCCCGGCTCCCCTCGCCTGCCCTCTCTCCACCTCTTGGTCCCTTCCCCTTCGCAGAAGATCTGGGGAGCTGAACCAGCGTGGGCCGGCTGTCTGCGGCGGAGGAGCTCCCTGGTCTCTTGTGGGCACGCCGCTCGGCAGGACACTGGGGCGCCTGTGCAGCAGGTGCGGGTTCATTCCTCAAGCCTGCTGTGCAGAGGGCACGAAGGGCCTGTGCCCACCACCTGTCCTCGACTGCGTTTTCCCTCCAAAGGGAAGTTTTATTCTGAGCTGTAATCTGATATTAGTAAAAGCGGGGGTTCAGAAAAGAGACTCGAGAAATTAGAAACTGCGGCTGAGATTGGTTATTCCCAGGTCCTGAGATGATTAGAGATGTTTAAGTTTTAGGGCCATTTTTATTTTGGAGGCGAAGAGGAAGACATAGTGCTGAGTCCGCTGGATAAGGCGATGGGGCGCGACACAGGGTCTTCCGGAGATTTGGCCCCAGATAAAGCGTCAACCTCAACATCCAGTGCACATCTCGGTACCCAGTAAGACGCTCGTGGCAGAGGACTTCCAGAAACGCCGCAGAGGGCGGCAAGGACAACAGGATGGGTGGGGAGCCAGGGGACTCATTTCAAGGCAGACAAACGGCCGCATGGTTTTTGTTGTGATATTTTTTTTATTGAAACGATGACCACAACTAGTATGTATACCACTTTATTCATTCTTTGAAATTAATTATCAGAAAGTAAATACTTTGCCCAAACATGCTGACTGAGGTAGAAATGGAAACCTTTCTGGTGAAGATTCACAAGAACACCAAACTATTTTTTTTCCAGCTTAGCATTATACATAGGCATGAGTTTCAGAGCCCATTTGGGAAGTTATTCTAAAATGACAACATATTTGGGAAGCCATTGTCCTCCTGTGCGTCACCCTTCCCCCACAAGGTGGCTTAGACACCCGCTGGCCCTATCTCCAGCTTCACTGTCACAGCAGAGACAGTGGCCGTCTCTGTCTGCCTATCAGCGGTGCATTCTGGGAAGGTGGACGCTCAAATCTATTGGGACGTGAGATGACATGAAGTTGGTGGAAGACTGTAGGAAATATTCTCGCACACGTAGCAGCGCTGGCCCTGCGAGACCTCTATGGACGCCTGTCACGGTCTCTACAGCGGCCTACTGGATCTAGTCTCCTGTTCGCTCACCATGTCACAGCAAGAATGAACCTAAAGGAAATACAAACCCGCTGTCTCGTCCACTGAGTGCTTCAAGCCGCTGCTCCGCCTTTGAGGCCCCGAGCGCATCCTGTCCCTGGGGATCTCCACTGCTGGCCTTGTCCCTTGACTGCGTTCATGGCGACCACCTCCCCTTAGACAGCATTTCATGCACCAAGCGCGCTCCGCGTCAGTCTCCTCTCACCCCATCCTCGCTCTGGAGGGTCCCTGCCCTCTGCCCCTGCCCCAGCTTTGCCTGCTGACATGCCCGTAAGGCAGTGCAGAAGGATCACCTTCCTGCGACGGTCTTCTTGGACTTCACCGCATTGTCACTTGTCCTGAGAAATCTCTTATCTTGCCTGTAACAGAAAACCGGGTTGACAGTGGCGTAAACGTCACAATGCCATGAAGTTCACAGATTGTCACTGCTGCTTTTGGTTTCCTGACACAGTGATCCCAATAGAGACAAAGCATGCCTCTGTCCTATGTGCTGGGTCCCTTGCTGCGGTGGCTTCATGGTCACGTCTCTTCCATTGTGTTCAGCTGGTGGCTACTGAGAGCTGGAGCCATTGCCGCAGTAAGGGAAGAAGAGCATTTGCAGCAGGGGCTTTGGTCTGACATCTAACAGGGCATGCGCCACTAGACTCCTGTGCCCCAGGCTCCAACGAGCTGGAGATGTAGGTTTTTTCCAATTCCCTGGCTCTAGAGCAGAAGCACAAGGAGATGAGCGGGTGGACCTAAGCTGCATGATGGCCTGAGGCTCTTTGATCCCTCAGCTTCCTGGAGATGTGCTTATCAGTCTTCAGTATAGTTGTATCTGCTTGTTTAATATCTATTTGTTTAATAGACTTCTAGCTTCCTGAGGACAGGGGAGTGTTAGATCTATTGTATATGGCTTGACTAGTGGCTAATATATTATTTGCTAGATTTGAGAGAATGAATAGAAATTACAAAGAGTCTAAGGTTGGTGTTATGGATACTAACTAAGTAAGATTCCTGCTTATGATACATTTATTTTTCTCTTTCAGTCCTTATCTTAAAGGAGGCAAATAATTATAGAAAATTTTCTGAATATTACAAGAGAATTCTTGATGAGGGACAAATGGCCTCTAATTTGGGTATGCAGATGTGAAAATTATGAAAATATCTATGATATGTAGGCTTTAATAACTTCCTATATATCATCAGGACAAACATTCTGCTTTCTTTAATTACATCATTCAGGAAATAGTAAGTAATGTAGTTTGTCTAATGCATAAGGTGGGGATGAGGTGGGTGTAAATGGGGAAGAAAAATATTGTGTTGCTGTGTTTTAAAGGAAGTAGGATGCGAGTATTGAAGATGTTCCAGTGAAAGTTAGCTTGGCCTGCTGCGCACAGGCAGATCCGTCGGGAGACGTTTAGCTTCATTCAGGCAAGAGAGCGAGGATCTTGGACCACATGATGGGAACAGGAAATTGTGGAACTGGGTGCCGAGGTAACTGGTGGCATAAGTGCCTCCTGGCAAGTGCAAGGTCCTGAGTTAGATCCCCTGCACCACACGTGGGGCTGGCTTGTGTGTGCTGGTGCCTGCCTTTGTAATCCCAGCACTAGGGAGGCTGAGCCAGGAGGATCATCAGGACTCTGAGCTGCATAGCAAGACCTTATATCAAAAAAAGGAAGAAAGAAGAGAGGGAGGGAGAGAGAGAGAGAGAGAAGAAAGGGAGGAAGGAAGGAAGGAAGGAAGAAAGGAAGGAAGGAAGAAAGAAAGAAAGAAAGAAAGAAAAGAATTATGGAGCTGATGTAAGAGAAATCAAAGTCTACCGGGCCTGGTAACTCCTTGTCCTGCGTTGGGCTGTCAGCTGATCCTTCTTGTTCTCAGCCCATTTAGCCCTTCTCTTGTTCAAAGTCCAGTCTGAGGCAGTCCCCAAGCCTTACTGTATTCCTGCCTGACTTGTTTTTGTAGCTCATCCCCAAAACAGCTTCCAATGCTGAGATGCTGTAAAACGACCTAAAGGACATTTTAAGGTGAGCAGCTGAAACATAAGGCTCCAAGTTTTGTGTGTTTTCTCTAAGACCCGCAAAAGACTGCAAGACTGACTGGGGGATTTATGCGCGCAGATTTCTCGAAGGTGAGGGTGCCACCGAAAGTTCTCTTCGAGGCGCTCATATCTCTTAGCTCAAGCCTCAGCTACTCACCCTTCTCTGCATTTCCTATTATAACTGTTGACCTAATCTTTCTTGCTTCAACTTGACCTTTCTGGGCTTCTACCAAAGGAGCCTATACCATAGAACACGAGCGATGAAAATCCTTTGCTTACCACCCATCAGCGAGCTTCTGTAACCCATGAGAGCATACCGAGGCGTTTCAGGACCTCTGCAATAACTGTCTCCCTGCAACCTCTCCTCATTCCTCCACACCCTACTGTATCAAAGGCGATCCATCCATCATTAGGCAGACTGGGACCCTGTCCACCGCCTGCTAGCTGCATGTGCCTTTCTCTTGTCCCGTGGTAACATCCTACCTGCTTGTCTAACAGAATTTGCATTTTCTTGGAGACATAGATCATTTATTTCAAGACACCTTCACAGCCCATTTTTCCCTCCAAGACTAGCCTCATAAGCTTTCTTAACATGCTTTTCAAATCTTTGTCAGACAAAGGCTGGCAAAGAAGGATGTGTGGGAGATGATTAAGAATGCTTCGGATACAAAGAAGTCTAAAAGGACATGTGTGGGGAAGACCTTTTTTGCTTCAAAGTATGAAAGAAAATTGAAAATAAAACAGCTGATAAAAATGAACTTCAGAGAGGAAATAAAAATAACATTCAGAGCATAGATAACAATAAACCCCCTATGAAGCCAAAGAAGCTAACAAAATAGTTATATCAGGATCAGACAGACTCCAGATAAAAAGAAACAGGGGTTACGCTTTTCTTTTTTTTTTTTGTACTTTTAGGGAAGGTCTACAGGGTGGTCTCACTACTATATCAGACTCCTAACGATCTGCCTATTTACAGCCTCCCAAGAGCTGGGATTACAGGCACACACCACGACACCCAGTCTTGGATCAGGCAAGATTCAATTCCCTTCTGAAAGACCTCATAAAGGGCAAGGGAAACAGAGATGAAAGACTGGTGGGGTTGAGACTGGTGAGCGAATACATCAGCTGCTAGAAGACTGCATGGCGGGACTCCTTGTGGAACTGGTCGAAGGGGGTAGAGACGACACTGAGGAGAAGGAGCTGTCTCCTGATGGCACCTGGGCAGGACAGAGGCGCAAGCCTGGAAGGTGGTGCGGAGCTGAAAGACCTCATCGTGGCAAGCACGAGTGGACGGTTTGTCTCAGCGGGCTAGCCTTAGAGTTCTTCAAGGCTGACAATTCCAGTTTTGACAATAATTCTGGGGAGATGAAAGGCTAATGATAGAACCACCATTTCTGTTAAGTATTATAGATTAACCATAGTATGTACTGTGGCACTGAGCCAGCCACCGAAACCAGGTGTGGTGGTGCACGCCTGTAATCCCAGAGCTGGAGAGTTTATAATGAGAAGATCTCTGTGAGTCTGAGCTGCATAGCAAGACCCTGTGCTAAATACACTGTTTTTAATGCTATAGAAAATAATCATGGTATGCACAAAGAAGGAAGGAGGGGTCTTAGGTTGGGGAAACCATGAATTCAACTTTAACAATAATTAAACCTTGTATATCAGTTCTGCTACTCACATAGACATGAGAGGTTAGGAATCACAAGGGGAAAGAAAAGGTGGCCTTAAGTGATGTAAAGCAAGGCATAGAGGACACTGGAGAAAATGGAAGGAAAGATAAGGGGATGGCTTCCTAGGGACAACAGTGGTGGCATTTCTGTTATCAATCAGGGATGCATCCATAGGTAAGCCCATTAAGTAGGTGAGTACATTGCTGTAATTTTAATTGAATTGGCTGTAAAGAAGGAAGTTAGATTTGTCAGTGATGAGATAATTTTTCTCTTCCTTCCATATAATTAGTTAACATCAAAGGAAGGGACACAGGCAGATATTTATGAAAAATCTACATTCTCCCTGATATAGAGGGAGGTATACAAGGGAGTCACTGTGATGTCTGGGGGTATTTGTACAAAAAGAACATGCTATGGGCAGTGGTTTGTTGGGCAAAGAAAGGGTAGTGTCTGCATGTCTGAGATACAGTCCTAGGAAAATGCTATCACTCTAGAGAAGCGAACAAGAGGAAGTAGCCCAGCTGTCTTTGTCTGGACTATATTAGTCTCTCTGCTTAGACAAATAAATAAGACCATTCCCTTTAACCATAGTTGAAGCAAAGCACCCTGAGAAGGGAGGATGGATGCGGATTTGTTTACCTCAGATGAGCTAGGTATATAAATTATTTCTCTAGTTATGTTTGTATGGAACATACCTGTACGTGTGTCTGCACATGCCAATACACACATGACAGATTTTAGAAAAGTAGGGAAAAATTATAGAAAAGAGAAAACAGAGGGATAAAATTTTGGACACACAAAAGTAAAAATTGGCTGCTGAAATTTTATTTCTCTCCTTTTTTTTTAGAGGGGGAGGATTTACAGGGTGTTCAGGGTCTCACTACTAGATCAGACTCATAGTGCTCCTCCTTTGTACAGACTCACATAGAGCTGGAATTAGAGGCATGAACCACCAGACCCAGTCCCTGCTGTTGAAATTTTAGAATAAAATTTCAAAGGAAAGCAGCTACAGAGTTTTAGATGTTAAAAGCAGATTTCCAGACAAAGAAAATCAACTTGGAAGCCTTTGGAAGTTTGTCTGAAAATGGGGTAAATTTCAGCAAGCAGTTTCTGACCAAACTTTCCTAGGACATTAGTTATGTGCGGCTTTTATGAAAAGAATTTGTGTCACCCTCCCTATAGAGACGATTACAAAACAGAAGGCTCATGTAGAGGCCAGTCTGGGGCCATCGCTGAAGGCGGAGTGGACAGGCACAGTGGGAGACGGGCTCTGTGCCTCCGCTGTGCCTCACCTCTAAGGAGGCGTGTCACCTCTAGCGACATGGGAGTCAGCCTCAAGCTTCACCTGCTCACACAGCAAAGTGAACCTTGAGACTAGTCAGGAAGGATGTTTCATTCAGAATAGGTCAACCTACTTGAATGTAGTAAAAACCCTACCTGTACAGACGATGGAAACAAGTGATTCTAAGGCCAGCTACATGTGTGGAAGTGATATAAAAGTGATTTTATATTTTCCCATGTTTATAGACTACTTACATCCCATGGAAACCATCTCATGATAAAATCTTTGAAATAAGTCACCGATCAGTACAATGTGGGCTTGGAAAATAGCTGAGAAACCCAGGGTTATGTGATACAGGCAATGGGTCTCTGTGCATCCGGAGAAGCGTTTGGGCAGGTCAGGAGTACTGAAAACACCTTGGTGGAGCCATGGGAAGTGTGGCAAGAAGTAGGGAGAACGGGTGGCTTTTCCCGAAATTCTAGGTATAGAATTACTGGGGCGTATGATGCATCGTACGATAAGGGGAATGCAAATAACAAGGCCATGAATTGGGGTGTCCAGATCATATATTTATCTGTGAACACTACACGTTTTGTCTGAAGATGGGACAAATTTGAATAATGCACAATAGGAAAGCATTTTTTAAATGAAATGGTGCAGGGAAGGATTTTACAACTGTAAATTGCTATTAAACTATTATGAAATCAATGGAATTAGGTGACCATGGAGTGCAGAAAGGCAAAATGTTCTGCCACTTCCTGCCACTCCTGAAGCGTGCTATGGGGGAGAAAATAGCATCATTGGTTTGGTGGTGATTTCAGGCAAAACCGCATCTTCATCAGATCCAGTGCGTGAGAGCCTGCCAGCTGATCCCCGGGAGAACGAGGTTTGCATAGTAATGAGGCAGGCTTCCTGATGAGAACTAGTTGTTTGGTTTGTTTATTTTTTCTATGTAGATGCTTTGAAAACCTATTTCTCCCTTTTTGCTCCGGTTTTCTTAATTAGCCAAGGTGGGCATTGTAAATTTAAATATTTATAAGAATATACATAAGCATTGTTTTAAAACTGATACTATAGGACTAGACACAAGGAGCAGGGCACCTGATTGCTCCTCACCACTGTCTTTCTCCTGGCTCTGGTCTAGAGGCAGCTAGCTGTGCCTGTCGCTGCCATCTTTTCTGTCCTTTGTCCTGAAGCGTCTATATCAGGCTGTCATAGACAGTTTCTGTGATGTAACCATGACCCGGGGTAGTGGAAGCAGGTAGGTACCGATGCACCCCCAAGGTCTCCCTTTCAGTCTGCCAGCTCTGCCTCTGCCCCTCTTCCTGTGACCTCGGTACCTCCTGTCATGTCACAGGATCGTACCATCAATGCGCTATTGCGCATTTACTCTATGGTAGTCCCCAAGACTCCTGAGTGGGCCAGCTGCCGTTTGAAGCAACCCTTTCTCCTCGACGTCAGTAGTATTGTTCTAAATATAATCTAAGTTGTCCAAGCAGCCTTTGCCAGGTCTTGCGATCATCGTGTCTCCTATGCAGTGTCACAGGCTGACACTGGCTTCATTTCCGGCCCCTCGGTGTGTCACTCCTGAAGTGCTCAACTTGTCCTTCCACGGGGCCCTCTATGTCCTGCATGACAGTTTGCTGTGGGTCACTCACCCACTTCTTAGAACTCACTGAGACAAAATGTGCTATCACTTGTAGAGTCACCATGTATTTAATCAGCATTTTCTCAGAAGCAAATAGCATTTTAGGAGTTAAGCACATACCAGGAACAAATTAGGTGACCGGCAACTCCACATTGTGTGTGTGTGTATGAGGGAAGAAAAGTCTTTGAATACAATACTGAGCTTCAGGGTGCATTAAGATGAACGATCAGCTGCAGGTACGTTTTAGTATGAGGATATTCTAAATATTACATGGGAAAGACTAAGAAAATGTATTTTTTAAAAAAATTATTTATGTATTTATTTATTTGCCATAGGGTCTCACTATGCAGCTCAAAGCTGCAGTAGTCCTCCCGTCTTGGCCTCCCCAGTGCTGGGGGTATGGGTGGGCACCACTGTGCCCAGTCTCAGTGGCCAGCTTGGCATAGGGCCAGCACAGCACATGGTGCCAGGGATCGAATTTGGGTCTCTGCGCTTGCCAGGCAGGCACTTAGACCATCGAGCTATCTTCCTGGCCCCAAGAAAATGTATGCTTTTTACGCGAAATTCAAATCTATTTGGATTTCCGACATTTATACACATGAAATCTAGCAGTGCTGTTTATGCATGATTAGCCAACATTAATAAAAATCTACATGACTCTTAAAACAAAGATCATATCAGAAAGAGGCAGATGCTGAAAAGGGGTGCAGAAGGAAAAGTGGAAGCTGGCAAAGGATGCTGGGAACGCCCGGAGGGACTGCGATCCCAAAGCGTGGCTGCCGTGGGCCTATTGGAAAGAGAAAACGTTAAGGAGGTCAGGGAGAAATAAGTCAGCCTGCAGTTCTCTGGAGGACATGGTTGCCGAAAGAAAGCACAGGGCACGCAGGGCGCAGAGGGCCTGCAGCGCCCCGTGTGCAAGAAAGAGTGCCGCGACCAGTGTGACCGTCCAGAGCACGTGCAGGTCACAGTGGCCGGACCCTGCTCACGTAAGCCAGGGGAGCGCAGAGCACATGGTGTATTCTCAGGAGGGTGGCAGGGCGAACTTCAGCCAGAGGTGGCCGGGGACAGTCCCTGATGGAGTACGTCTGTCATGGCTGAGGCAAGGCGTATGGGCAGCCGAGTGACCCTCATGCTGATGTGCACACGCCCTACTGTCCTTTGCAGTGACAGCATTTTCCCTCACCTGAAGATATCTAGTGTCTCTTAAATTTAATTCTTCTGCAGTTTCAAGGCTTGACACAGTAGCTTATTGTAGACAGTTTTTTGTTTCAGACTTTTAAAAAGTGATGTATTTATTTATTTATTTATTTATTTATTTAATAACTGGTACAGGGTTTCCCCGAGCAGCTCAGACTCGTAGCGATCCTCCTGTCTCAGTCTTCCCAGCCCTGGGATTACAGACATGCTCCATTTCAGTGGCTGACTCGTCCTGTGGTAGTGAACTCCAGCCTGTGCAGTACTGGAGCTCAAACTCGGGTCCTTGTGCTTGTCAGGCAGGTGCTTTGGCCACTGAGCCATCT
>PVJA010002555.1:89340-105511 GCA_004027025.1 Myocastor coypus
TTTTTTTTTTTTTTTTTTTTTTTTTTTTTTTTTTTTTTTTTTTTTTTTTTTTGGTTAAAGAGCTAAGTGCTTTCAGAAATATTTAAATTTTCCTTTTGAATGAATGTAGAAATCTAGTGATACATTAAAGTTATGGGCAGAGTAATCAGTTTTGCAAATTCTCTGGCGTGCAGCTTCTGCTCTGCTTCAAAGCCCGACCTCCCTCTTGAACAGACTGGGAACTGCTTCTGGGGAATCCTGCTTGTGCTCTGCTCGGAGCGGCGGAGGGTCCCGCTCTTCACAGGTCTTCTCCCCTAGAGCCACAGCGCTCCGCCTTCGGCCTTCACTGTGCGGACTGCCCTGTGAGATATCGGATGATGAGCTCTCTCTCTCTCTCTGCCTGAATGGCGCCACCCCTGCGATTGGACTGCAACCCACCCTCCTTAGTGCCATTTGGGCCGAGCTGGGCCTTGGAGACCGCACAGGGGCTGACAGGCAGGGACAAGCGCTGCTGCTACACATTTTCCAGGCCAATACGAGCGCAGCTTCTGGTCAGTTGCCAGGCGCCACCTGCTAGCCGCTCCTCTCATTTTGCTCCCATAAAGGAAGGCCTGGAGTCATTTGTCCAGAGTGAGCGAGCCTTGGGTGCCAGCTTTTCTCAGGAGGAAGCCACAGCAGCGGAGTAGGAACTGCTTTTTCCATAGAGCTGATGGTCAGAACATTTCTGACTCAGGCCCTCTACGCGCTGGGGAAGTGACTCCCGGCCTAGGGCACCATACTCATTCAGTCCTCAGAGGGGGGCTTGGAAAGTCCTCCTCATGAGTGACATGGTACTGAGTCACACATGTCACCGGTCATTAGGAGACTAGCGTGCTGTGTGTCCTTGAGCACCCTCTTACCTTCTCTGATGCTCCAGGCCTCATTCAGGTCATGACAAACCAGTGCCACCATGCTAATCCTGTGCATGGCTGCGACAGGAAATAGAAAAGAAACAAACGAAGCAAGAAGGATTTTCAGACTGCCTTAGTCTTCATACGGCTTCTTTTTGCAGCATGGGGCCCAGAGCAAAGCACTGTGGGTAAACTCCCATTCTACTTGTTTACATAGGTCAAACAGCGAGGTTCCAATTTAAAGAAGTGCTTAGGAGACTGTGATAAAGTAGCTTCTTTGTTCTTGTTCGGGTACATTCAGGGCAATGTAGTCATTAATCGGAACACCACGAAATGGTAGTAGGCGTGCCTGGAAGAAAGAGGTATTGTCCGGCTGTGATCTTGGCAAACATAAACCAAGGGTGAGGCCCTTTGGGGTGTATGGGTGAAAGGTTATGAGCCTTGTCTTTGCGTTCCGAGAACCCCTAGCTTACATCTAAGCTTTCTTTCTTCCTACCTGTGTAATCCTGCACTCCTCTAGGCTTCTATTTTTCTCATATGTAAACATGAACAGTAATGCAAACCACTGGGAGTTGCATGAAGGATTAATTGAAATAAAATCAGGAAGGGCCCTGGCATCACCAAAAGCAGTGGCATCACGGCAATCTTAGTAGCTAGGAGGGACAGTATCGAGCTGCTAAGGAGTGCACTCCGCAGGCCAGGCGCTGCGTCCCATGCTTACATAGGTTCACGTTCTTTTCACACTGAATCTAGGCGCCAGGAATGACTGTGCTTATTACTTTGCACAGGAGATACGGAGACACAGAGATGTCACAAATGCATTAGGCTCCTACACTCAGCCGGTGGAGCTACAACGAAGCATTTTGGCAAGGATAACAAAAAAGGAGGCTTCATCTTTCTCAAGATTCACTTAATAAACTAAGAGACTATTGGGGAGTGAAAATGAAATACATGTGAACATCCTGGTACATGATAAAGTGCTGGGACTGGGGAGTGAGCTCAGTAGAATAAGTGCTTGGTGGGCAAGAGCAGGAGCCGGAGCTCCATCCCCAGTTCCGTGAAAAAAAAAAAAAAGGTGCTAATTTCAGAAGCTTCCTTATTTGGGCAGTGATTAATGATTTAGAATGTCTCATAGCTGGAGAAGTGGAGATCAATTCTCTGCCTTCAGCCAAGAAGCCTTTGAATGTCATGACTGTTAGCAGTGCCTCAGTTTACACGACTAACCAATCAACTCCCTCTTCATCTTGAAAATGCTGGCATCAAGCCGGCCACACGGCGAAGTCCCATTGAACACCTGCTGTCTCTCCCCCATGTGTCAGGGTCCCTTAGGCAGACAGCTAAATTCCCAGATGCCCCATTTGGAGCATATGCCATTTCAGAATAACATCAGGCAACAATGGAGTCTGTTGCCCTATAAATTAATTTAACATTTTGCCTCTGGAGAGCAGATGACTGCGTTCTAAAAACAATATTTTTGCTCAACTTATGATGGCTTGTGATAACAGGCAGGGAGCTGGGTGACAGGGAGGCACTAGCAAGCACGCGATATCCCAGGAGGCTGAGCTGAGCTCAGCACATGCAGGTGGGGTCTCCTCCCTGCAGTCCGGGCAGATACAGTGGACCTTGAAACAATGGTTCCTGTGCAGAGCACTTAAAAGGCTGGGAGGGAATATGAGCCTTTGTGGTCCAGTGCGGGGTAGGGCTCAGTGACAGGCACCTGCACTTTCGAGCGTGGAAAGAGGCAAAAGGTTTGCAAGCTTCCCTGTGGTGGGTGAGCCTTTTAAATATTGCGCTGAACCAAGAACAGCGCGTTGCTCAACTCTGGACTTGCTCTAGACACTTTGCTGCTGCGGCCTTTTCTCCACATCCTCTTTTCCTCTGTCCGTTTCTCCATTCATTCACCATACAGTTTCCCACTTTCCTTGGTGACTTCTGTCAGAGCTTTGTTTTTGACCCCAAAGAGATTTTCTACCTCAGAAATTCTCCAAGCAGAGATTAGCGATGTAACTTGTCATTCTCCCCTGATTTTCAGGGGCACAACTGTTTCTAAAGAATATCATTTGTTTTATTCTCCCTCTCCTCGGTCTTTCCATGCAAGTAGGTTTCAGATAGCCAATTCTGCTAGGATGGGGCATTAGTATAATTTTTTTTTATTTCCTTTAATAAGTATTTGTTCACTTGACATTCATTTGTAATGCATTTAGTAAGCATTTTGTGCCTGGCACTGTGAAAGATCCAGAGTCTGAAATTTTTCAAAGAATAAGCTCGCCTGGCCCTCAGATATGTGTAGAGTGGTCAAAGAAAATGACTCGCACTGATTCAGATGGAGACTGTAGAACCATCGTACCGTTGGATGTGGAGGAAGGTGTGAGGCTTCCTGGAGACCTCGGGGGCCTACGACATTTGCTGCACAGGTCCGGAGGACAGAGGCCCTGGGCAAAGGCAGGGAGGGCCACACTGCACCAGCACGATTCCCCTGTGACACAGGGAGAAAGAAACGTAGGGAAGAGCATTAGGAACTAACTCTACCGTGTTTGTTACCTGAGCTATTTTCATCACTAATTGGAAAGCATTAATATTCTAACGTGGAAAGGACAGAAGAGGAGATATTCACATTTCTGCAAAGCTGCCCAAGACACATGCTTCTGGCCTCCCTGGGGGGCCGATTCTGACACACACCAGCACTTTCCCAGCATTGTGATAACTGGGATTTTCTTTGCTGAAGAAGATGGAATAACAGAAGTCCGGGACTGCAGGTATGAATGGCTGAAAAGCTGCGGACAGCGGGGAACCACTAAGAGGTTTGTAACTAAGGCTGCAGCAGGACTGGCATTGCCTTCTTGAAGGCCTTGGAGGATTCGTGCAGGGGGTGGGGGGGCTGGGGCAGGCATCCTGATGCAGGGCTACCGCAGCCCGGAGTACAATGACATCCGTGTCTAAGGACGTGAGGTGCACCTGCTGCCCTTGACTTTTAGAGCCACCTTGGAAATCCGAGCCAGAATGACCAGGTGTCCCAGTGGAGCCTGACATGGCGAGGGCACCTGAAGCTGCCCTAGGAATGATACTTTGGGACAGAGCCAGGCGTTAGGCAGATCGCTGCAGGGGACCTCAGTGCACAAAGCTATCAGATGTGAGTGTGAATCGGTGAGGTGCTGTTCTTCGGAGAGGCCCCCCTACCCTCACCCGCACCCCATTCTGCTGGCTGCTGCTTGGCTGTTGCTGAGGCCACAGGGCTAGGCCGTAGGCAGTGCGCCCACCCCAACGGACAGGCACCAGATGATATATCCATGACAACATCTCCACACCAGCAAGGGAGTGGTGTTTTTCTTCATACGACAACATGCATCATTTCCTGTGAGCTCTATAAATCCCCATTTTGGTTCCCAGTGCAAAATACACTGAGGTTTTCCTGTTTCTAAATGCTAATTAAAATTTCCAAGAAAAAAAGTTATTTCTTTTTCTTCCTGAGGCTCCTCATACCTGCACAGAATATGGCTCCAGTTTGCCTTTGCAAGCAGCATGATTAAAGGGTCAATCTTGTGTGTACTCTCTGCGGGATGCTGAGATAGCTCAGTGGACTAAGTGCCTGCTTTGGTAAGCACAGGGACCACGGTTCCATACACAGTCCCACAGGCTCTGCCAGCCCCACCCCCAGGGCATGACGACTTAGTCCAGGCATGGTGGTACACATGTATAGTTGCAGTACTTCGGAGGCTGAAAACAGGAGGATCACTGTGAGTCTGAGCTGCATACTGAGACCTTGTACTAAATACATACAGTGAAAAAAAAAAAAAAAAAAAAAAGAGTCTTCTTTCTGAAATTGTGATTTCGTACATCCTAAGAGTCCTGGATCTCCTGATGCAGCCGCCTGGGACCTACAGGAAGCTGTCCAGACCTCTGGAAGATCTACAGGAAGCTGCCCATAGGTCCTTCGTGCAGTTTAAGCAATTTCTATCTCTTGGCCCCCATCCCATGTACAAAAGACCTGTCTCCCTGTTTCTTACTATCTGCTTTCTATTTTACTGTTCGTTTATTTTTGGGGTTGGACATCAAGAGAAGGGAGAGAGGGAAAGACAAAGGGATGGAAACAAAATCTGTTCTGCACCTGTACCAATTTCCAGGATAAATGTAATGATTATGTACTACAAGCAAGTCCTGAGGGAGGAAAAATTAAATTCTGAATATGCAGGTGAGAATTAATTACTCCCAACCTATTTTTTTTTTCCTCAGGATAAATACCAGAATGAGCTACAGGACTTGTTTGGTTAGGAGATCATTACATTTGAGGCTAGGAAGATAAGATAAAAATGTGGTGCTAGATAGTAGGATTAAGACGACAGATGGTAGACTGGCAATTCAGTAAAACAAAAGTGCTCCTTTTTTCTGGCATGTTATAAACAAGTACAGGACCAATATAATAAGTGATTTAGCCACTGTTAAGTATTAAGGTATCCACTTTTCACAATGATGTTTTTTGAGATAGCGCAATTCTTGCTGAGGCTCGTCATAAAGACCATGAGATTGGAGAATAAAGACCATGAGAATTCCAGTCTGGCTCTGATGGGACACTGTATGATCTTTCCCTGCTGACCGACCCTGCTGTGTCTTCTCCTATTTATTTCTAGGAAACTGTGTTGCTTATCTTCTTTATTTCTGGCACACAGTAGTTTGCTTTCGAATGTCACTGCATGTGGCACCTAAGGAGAACAGTTCTCTCGTACTGTTGCATATTATGAGGCTTTCTAAGATAATACAATTGTTTTGGGTTTTTTGAGACAGGATCTCATTATATAGTTAAGGCTAGGTTTGAACTCACTAAACAGCCCAAGCTGGCCTTGAACTCACAGTAATCCTCTTGCCTCAGCTTCCTGAGTGCCAGGATTACAGATATGCACCATGAAGCCCAGCTACCAATGCAACTTTAAGCAGCACAACAGGACAAAATCATAAAACAAAACATCCTTGATAAGAATAAAATATGTGTTCATTGCTTCAATTATACTTTAAAAAAACATAAATATGAGGCCTATGGATTCTTTGCTCTGGGTAAAGAGTATGTGTCACTCACAGGCTTGGAATGTAACAGTGTTTCCAGTGTTTACAAGGCTCCGGCAAAAGCTTACAGAATTTCCTTAAGGTCCCTGGGAAGAAGGATGAATTGGATTTGAGTTCTTTCTTGTTTTCTCCCTTCAACATTGACAAATGTTGCCTAAATCAGTCACGGACCTCCACCTCTCCGCTGTGAGTCCCACATCAGACTGCAGAAAGATGTAAGGGTTGGCCTACCCTACCCGTGACACACACTGTGGGTGGACATTTGTGGCCATTCTAAACTTGGCCTTGAGAGTAAACGCAACGAACAAGGTGAATAAAGCGCTCACTCATGAATCTTTCACTGATCTCTGCACGGATGCTCCTGCTCAGGAGGAACGACCTTGTGTGATAAAAGAGCAGAACATTGTGAAGGAGAAATGCATATGCTGAGCACATCTGTGCCAGCCACTGTGCGTGGCAACAGATACGAACTCTAGCTCTGTGCCATCCTGTTATACAAGTTTGCTGCTGAAGTAATCAGGGCCTCTATGGTATCAAATTCAGTGTCAGCAGTCACAGGGGCACCGCCAAGCTGCTCAGGTACTTGCTGATTTCCTGTGTCCCTGATTTTTTTTTTTTTTTTTTTTTTTTTTTTTTTGTGCACGGACTGATAAGTAACTAAGCACGTATGAAAATTCCAGTCTAAGCACCTTGCGGAGTAGGTGGAAGGAGAGGTTCTGATCCCAGTTGTGCTCACATTTTCTTGGTCATCTTCTGCAAGTTCTCTTACTTCTCCAGGCCTGAGTTTTCATATCTGTGACATGGGTGTGGTACTGACTGTGAGGTTATGGGTGAGGCAGAGCAAGTGTGGCCTGTGAAAGTCTCGCCTTCGCGAGACTATGTGATTCCAATTTTGGTAGTGTTCCGGGTTTATGCAATTGAGGTTCCGGTCATGAGAAATGCGCTGTCCTGCTCTTCAGAGAACTTATACATGTTATTGGGAAGAGGAACACAGAGACAAGTCTGCAGCTCCAGTGTAGCAGGATGAGCGAAACAGTGAACTTGGGTATGAACACCAACCACCAGTGTGTCAGTGAAGGCCACGACCTGGGCAGACCTTTGAGGTGGAGGTGTAACTTGGTGTCTTTGTAAGTAGGGAAGGTGTAGTAGAAATGATATTCCATATTTAAGAACTATTGTGCAAACATATGAATGGAAATATATGTGACCCAGGAGAACAAAACTAAAAGAATTTATGAGACCCAGAGCTCAAAGAAAGGCTTATAAGACTGGCAGAGTTGGCTTGGCAAATAATACATGCAAATAAAGAAACTTGACTCTCAGCCTACAGGAGAGATATAACTAATGAAGTTGCTGAATAGAAAGCAGTCAGATCAAGTTTGCATTTTAGGAAATCCCTCTAGAGACTGCTCACTAAATGAAGCAGAGGGGCAATGTCAGAGGCAACAACACCCTTACAGTAGCTCAGGGGAATGAATTACATAGCAGCAATGATACCAAAGACCCTGAAAAACTTAGGAGTGAATGAATGGGTTTGGTATCTAATTACAGAGAAAGCTCAAGCCGCCATGCCTACTATGAAAAGTTCGAGGTTGGAGGGGGTATCTAGCAGAAGATGGTGGCGCAGAGGAAGTCTGCATTCTGAAGCACTTGGAAGTTGAAAGACATAGAGACAGCTTCTGGGGGACAGCCACTTGGGATCCCCCTCCTGTCCCTCTATCGGACAGGAGCTTTCTTTCTTTCAATAAATGTGTTCTGCTCATTAAAAAAAGGGTGAAAGACAAAGGTAAATTCTAGTGAAAAATGTAAGATCACAGAGGGAGACATAGAATAACAAAAGCAGCTAGAAGGTTCACAATCCTTTGAAAGAGCAAAACTGGGAAAGATAAATGGATCCCATTAAGACGGCAGAGAAAGAGCAACGAATTAGGTTGCGCGTCATCCAGAAAGAAGCGTCACGTCATGGGTAGTCAAGGAGTACAGCGCGAAGAGGGAGCAGTCAAATACTCCGTGAAGTTCTGCTGCCTGCCAAGCAGGAGGGGCCATATGTTGGATTTGAGGCATCAAAAAGCCCTGTTTCCTTTTCTCAGTGGGTTCAGCTAGGAGGGGGAGCCCAGGAACCATGTGTATTGTGGGTCTGCACAGTAAGGGAGAAGATACCGGTGATGTCATGCACCAGCGTCACTTAAGAAGCTCAGACATAAGAAAAAAGTACATCAGCAAGAATGAAAAAGAAGGGGCTTCAAAGATGGTCTGCCGAAGTTGGACCTGGACTTCTTTTTGAGAGGAGAAAGAGAAAGGACGGATGCAGATTTGCATGAGTTACACGGCAGAAGTCTCAAGAGGGAGGAAGGAAGCTTGATGAAGCTGAAGAGATCCATCAGCAGGGGAACTAGAGTGCAGATAAGGCGATGGGGACCAGAAAACACGGAACCGAATGAAGTAAAAATAAAATAAGAAGAGTAGGTGGAGGCAATGGTTCTCATACCACAAATCTCTTAAGTCTTTAGAACAGGTTGAATTCTTAGAGCAAGCGCAAAATCTGCTTCCGTATGAGCTGTGCCCTTCCACAAGTGTCCCAAAGCAAGGAGGAGGTAGGCAGTGAGTGACCTGGCCCACGGGACCTTAATTAGCTTCTAGGCTAAACAGTAGAGGTTGTGTTGAAGGGGATAGAGTGGGTGTTAAACTTTTCTTTTTTGAGACTGAGCCCAAAATATAACATAACAAACATAACATAACATAACATAACATAACATAACAGCATGGAATTAAATTTTTGCAATAAGCATGACCAGTCTTTATGACCTTAATATCCTAACCTTATGCTAGAAACCATTGTCTGATGATATCAGTCTAAGAACCCTTTCAGCCTTCAGAGGTGACCAAATGGAAGCATGCGGAAAGGAAATGGGTTTGTTAATCACTCCTGCTCAATATGGAATACATATCTGTCCCTGAAGATGCAGCGGGCCCATTCTGTGTTAAGTATTATTGATAAGTATACGTGCACGTGGATTATAGAGTAGGCCCTTGGAAAGGCTCCATCAGGTAAGCACTTCGTGACAGGGGTGAATGCATTTATGTATGCACTTACTTTTGTTCGTAATGTAGCTTAGGATAAGAAAAGGATGGGAGCTGGGGCCTTGGCTCCAATCCAGGTGAGAAGCATTTCACAGTTCTGAGAAATTTATGTGGACCCTCATTTCAGAGTTGTGTGTGGGCCCTGGAGAAAGATCAGGAAAAAGGCTTCAAAAGATTTGAAAACTTGGAAGATAAAACACACTATTTTAAGCCTGAGACAGGATCCTTTAGGAGAAAGAAAACCTCCTGTTTTTATCCTGGCAAGTCCTAATCTTTTGGTCTCCAGTGAAGCCATTCCTTAAGCAGGCCACATGAAAATGTTTTACAGGAAGTGACATGAGTCTCTAAAAGGAAAAAATAAAACTCCTTCCTAGTTTTATGATGGTTATACTGTGTGTGCACTGCTTCCTTGAGAAATTTGAGAGTGGGAAGATAAATATGCAGTGTAAGTCTTTGGAGAAAAACAACTCCGCAGTGACCGCCTACGCAGCACAATCCAAACAAACAATGAAACACGCAGGAACTCCACATCTCAGATTTCAACACAAGAAAATGGCAAGCTGATCTGCACCTGCCCAGCCGCTGCCACAGTTACGAGCGCTCACTCAATCAGCAGAGCTCTTACAGGTGGGGAAATACAGAGGCTGTGGTTCTCAACCTTTCTAATGCCGTGACCCCACAATACAGTTCCTCATGTTGCGGTGACCCCCAAACCAAAAAATGACTTTGCTGGCTACTTCAAAACTGTAATTTTGCAACAGTTATGATTTGGGATGGCGTTAGGCGACCCCTGTGTTTTGGTCATTTGACCCCTGCCGGGGTCGCGACCCACAGGTTGAGAACCGTGCGGCACTCTCAGAAGACGAAGCCATGCTCCAGAAGACTCCCACGGAAATAAAATTATGTCCATTAGCCTCAACTTAGCATGGAGAAAAATGAGCTTATTATGAATGTATTTTCTGCTAATCGCCAGCTAAGGAAGGCTTAAAAAGTATTGGACTGAAGTCTCTATTTTCCTTAGGAAGGATGTGGAGCAGACGGGAAGAACTATAATTCCGGTTCTATTCACATTCAGTAATGCCTGTTTTATGTTGAATCCACTTACGAGTCCAGCAGACTCATTACAAAATCTGCACAGAAACCCAACATTGCAGTGCAAGCCTGTAATCCCAGCCTCTTAGAGGCTGAGGCAGGACCACAAAATCCAGCTGCTGTCATAGGGAAAATAACAACAACAAACAAAAAAACAAACAAAAACCCAAACCAAACAAATAAAACCAAAAGGTACGTCTATAATCCCAGCACTTGAGAGGCCGGGGCAGGAGAGGGGGATCCCATTGAATTTATGGCAACATGGGTGACAGTGAGTTCAAGACCAGCCTGAACTACACAGCAAGACCTTTTTTTTCAGAAAAACAAGAAAGGGTAAAGAAATTAAGAAGAAAATAAAAAAGTAGAAAGGGTTATAAGATATAGTTCAATGCAACAACTATAGATATGATGCACAGTACAAAAAAAATTAAAGTAACAATAAAAGTCAGCTTTTTTACTTTCAAGATATTTAGTAAAGAGTCTGCAGAGTCTCACTGCACAGATTGGACTAGTAGTGATCCTTCCTGTTGTCAGCCTCCCAAGCACTGGGATTACAGACACAACACCCATCCAGATTTAGTCACTGTCTCAGAGAGCCACAAGGGTGGGGCTCACACAGCGTGATGGGGGACTCAAACCCTAGTCACTGCACCTGTGTACGCAGGCAGACGGTGTCTAAATGATCCATATACTCCAGGTTGGACAGTATTTCCGTTTCTGATATGGCCTCCCAGAGTTGATCACATCAAAACTGTTCTTCCTGGTGGTTCTCTTATTGGAATAGCTTATTCCCAGTGCATTCTGTCTGCTGAGGATGCCTAGAACACTTACACATAGCTAGGAGGCCCCCGAGCTTGTGTTTCAGTGGTGAGCTAGGCCACCTCTGGCACGTTGTAGAGGCAGGTCATATATTCCTTGCTTTCATTATTTCTGTGTCTTTGTGTTTGTGGTAGAGGAATAGACTCCTGAACTAAAGATACACTGACCACATGATAAAAGCCTTAGTGAGACTTACTGATTGAGCAGAGACTCTCATGAGAAAAGTGTTAGATTGGATTCAGGCAATCTCAGCCTAAGCAAATCAGATGTGCATCTGGTCCTCAGAGTCTTCATCTGCACAGGAATGTGGTACCCTGGCCAGACCGGGAGGGGCCAAGGAGCTACAAGCGAAACCCTAATGCCTTCACTGCGCCTGCTATTTCAGTTGTTCTTGCTGAGACTGTATTCCAAGAGCAACTTATAAGGCTAAAAGAAAGGACTCCGGCTAAAAGATATTTGCTAAGTTTCCTCCTATTTTAAAATCCTAGCAACTGCAAGAATGACCAATAGTCATATCTTGAATCCAATAGTTTTAGGTATTACTGTATTCTAATGAACGTTTACGTAGTATTTTTAATTTTAAACACCGCTTAATGTCAACCATGACACAAGGTGTTTGTGATTTTGTAGACAGACACGTTAAATTCTGCAAAAACCTGTACCACATATGCAAGGTTGTGTGGTCACAGGCATAGGGAGAGGAGGCTCTGCATTTCTTCCCATTCTCAAAGGTTAAATGAAGGCGGTCTGAGCCTGAACCATGCCTCGTGGATGGGATTCGACAATGTCCAGATGTCAGGCTGACAGAGTGCCAAAGGGACTGGGGAGGTCGCTCAGAGGCACAGTGCCTGCCTGGCAAGCACGAGGTCCTGAGTTCCATTTCTGATACCGCAAAGAGAGAGAGAGAGAGAGAGAGAGAGAGAGAACCAATGGGATTTTATAGGTTCTCCAGTGAAAATGGCTTCCCTACGTCCCGCTTGCAGTTCACCTGCTTCCTAGATTATGGCACCACTACACAGCCACCAAACTGTGGGCAGGAGAGCAGGTCGGCAGGATCCTTGGGATTATGACACAGCCTTCCTTCAGTTTTCTGATATTTAAAGGATCCAAGTTCATATTCTTTGGCTTCCCATGCCAAATCTCCACAACGCTAGCATGTTTTGACAGGATAAAAAGAATCATGTATTGTTCACTTTTAAATGTACAACTTTGCTAGAATGGAGCTCTCTGGGGCTCCTGCGTCTAAAGGTAAGTTGTTTTCTTTGCCTGGTTGATTTGGTTTGAAATGTATTCTAAGGCAATTAGGGAGCTTAACACTAAGGAACACATAAATGCTCAGTTATCTAAAAGCATCCTACCGTCAAGGGCTCAGAAAAAGCCTGGGGAAGATTTCAGTCTGGTTAAGCACATCTTCAGCCCTGCTGGGTCGCAGCCTGGCATGGCTGCTAACCTCATAATCCTCATGGTCTTCCCAGCCCTGGTTGAGCAGGAATTGTGGGAAGGATGTATCACTAATTTGAGGAAATAGGCGGGAACCAGAGGCAGTGACCAGAGAGCTATGATAACAGTGTGAGCCGGAGCCACCACTGCGTCCCATCACAGGAGGCTAGGGAGGCTCCCGGCACACCCGCTCCATGGCCAAGCCAGGCTGCTCTCATAGGGGTACATGCTGAGCGCCTACAATAAATCATGCAAACAGCGGGGGGGGGGGGAGGTGGGAGACAATCAGCGCTGGCACCCCGAGAACTGGGGGTGCACTCCAGACGCCGTGGGGATTCTCAGAATGTAACGCTCTGCCTCTTCTTTCATTTCAGATGCTGCACAACAAACATGTCATGGTGCGTGTGGGAGGCGGATGGGAAACTTTTGCTGGGTATTTGTTGAAACATGACCCTTGCCGGATGTTGCAGATCTCCCGTGTGGATGGCAAGACATCCCCCATCCAGAGCAAATCTCCAACCCTTAAGGACATGAATCCAGATAATTACTTGGTGGTCTCTGCCAATTATAAGGCCAAGAGGGAGATTAAATGAAATGTATTGGCTGCCACAGGGGACTTCGGTAGGGGCCTGCCTGCATCCACACCTCCAGCTTAGTCACGTTAGTTCACAGGCTCTGAAAACCACTTCGGAAAGGGTATAACCGACAGAAAAATGTCATCATACTGAGATGTAGCAGCACTATTTATTTTAAATGCTTCTGTAGGAGGCGACATTGTTAAAATAAATTCTAAATTCAGATTTACATTAGCCAAGTCATAAGCAAATTATTAGTTTTCAATCTATGAGCATAGTACTTAGGGCACACACAGTATTAGGAACTCAATTGTAGCTATGGAGGCTAAAGGCAAGACTGTTAGCAGCAGAAAACACTTAGGATTTGAAGAAAAGTCAACAGAAAGTGCCTGCCATATGTCTAAGAGTGAAAGCACCCCAGACATTTTTATAATTGCAGGATTTCTCAGCTATTTTTTACAAAAGGCTATGATAATGTGCTACTAAAAATATGCAGTGGCATCGCCAGTTAGGCACAGGCTAGTCACAGCTCTAATATTTTCCTAGAAAGGCCACTCCAGAGAAGTTTACATTCATTTGGAAGACTGCCTTAAGTTTATCTCTGACCAAATATCTGGGGTACTTTTGGAAGTTTTAGGTACACCCCCTTAGAGAGGAGGTGAGGAACTTCACATATTGCTAAGCATAGGGCTGTGCTTAGACTCCGTATGATTTCCACACATGAGCTGACATTTATACTTTGATGAATGAACTGTACAGTCAAATGGTCACTGACCTCATGTTATTTTAAAGCATTTTCGTATTAAAATATATCTTTAGTTAATCCTACTTTGCTATGCTGTCTAGTAAAGTTGCTGTAGCTAATGATGGTACAAGCTTGTGTATGCCTTTGTGTACCTGGGACAGGGCAAACAGCAAAGTATTGCCCTCAGTGATACAAGAATTAAAAAGATAAATTTAAAAAAATGTTAACTGTCTCTCTATCAATTCTTCAACTTGAAATAAAGTAAACTTCAAATCACCAATTTCCCTGAGAGCTATAAGGAAAACCAAATTATGGCTATCTTGAACCTCTTATTATTGTGGAGATGAGTGTAGCTGTGAATATTTTTTTTCTTAGATTCTATCATGGGTAATAGACCATAACTGCTTCTCTGAATATCAGAAGTACAGGTTAGAGTTAGCTTATTTCATCATTGTTTTCTAAAAAAAAAAAACCAAACCAAACCAAACAAAAACACATCTTTTTCCCTGCAAAAACTCTGAGAATAATCTCTTTTATAACCCATTTGGTATATAACTTGCTAATTGGGAAACTTGAAAGTGACAGCATGGTATACTTCGGAAGAGGTGGTAATCACTATTGAAGACAAATGTCAATGTGATATACAGAAAACTAACAGTTTTACTAAAGGTAAATAATTCTGACCCAGCTTTTAACCCTAGAATCTTTTGAAATATGAAATTGAGTTATTTAAGCATTATATTATCAAACTAACATCAACACTATTTTCTACATAGCTACTGACAGTTTTTCCATCAAAACCATCTCATGGAGAAACTGTTCTGAGATATACATTCTTGTCTTTAATACTGAAAGTTTATTTTACTAATTGAGCTCAAAAGCAAGTGAATCTCAACGAAACAGCACTGATCCCTTTACTGAGTGGTTGAGTTTTCTGAATGCTTGCGAACCCATGCCCTAGTCTTGGCCACTGTGCAGGGGAGGCTTCACCCCTTGTTCACATTCTCCTCTCTGTCTGCAGCGCCAGCACCACGCATCTCCCTGGACCTTCTTTCCTCACTCCTCATGACCACAGGTTGGAAAAGTCTTCAGCTTTTAAGGGACCACGATTTTCTTTTTTAGATTGAGCTCACTTGAGTGATTGCCTGTAAGGTTATTAACTCAATCACAATTACAAAATCACTTTTGCTCTGTTAGAAAACCTAGCCCAGGTTTGCAGCAATGGAGCTTGGATATAATTAGGAGGAAGAGGGTTGTTAGGCCTGGATCACGTCTATGATGCTCTTTCTATTCCACTTTTCACTTTGCATTTGTATACCTACGGTGCATCACAACTGCATTCCTCAGGGGAAGCTCGCACACGTATGTAACGTATCTTAAATTATATTTTACAGCTCCATCCTGGTTCTTCTTCTGTCCCTCGATCTCTTGGTCTCCTTTCCTTCAGCCAAGGATCTATCTTCCCATTTCCTAATATCTATCTACTCCCTATCATGGCTGTTGTGTGTAAATACTGCTGAGAATCTGGTCACGGCTGACGTCGGGTCCAGCCACAAAGTGATCACTGAAAAGGGCTGTGGGAAAGTACAGCACTGTCCAGAAGGAAATGAAAACTTCCCGCTAGACTCCCCTGTGAAGACAGGCCAGGCCTCAAGTAGGCTCCTCTGCCCTTGCTCTTCCATAGATATAAAATCCATGGAAGGATAATGCCAAGATGGCTTCTATGCAAGTGAATAAAGGATTAAGGAATCTCAGTTCAGAAACAGACCTGAGGACAGCAGAAAGGAAGCAGCTGCTCACCTAAGTCCAGACCAATGACTAACAGAGAGAGCAGAATCAAAAAAATGTCATCAATGTGCTGGGCAGAAGACACTTGTCTTGAGACCACTGAGTGGTCTACTGTTACCATGTTCACTTTTCTTCTCGTGTGGCTGTGTGGAACCCTAGGTAGCTCCTACAGGAGTGGCGAATGTGTGAGCATCACGGGCCCCCCTAAGGAGTGAGTTCACTTCACAACTCTGGGAGCCATGCAATTTGATTTCTTAAGGACTTATTAGCAGGAGCTCATAACTCTCTTATTTAGAGATTGTTCAATAATCAGTAATAAAGTGAGTAGCAAATAAAGTACATGTAGGGTTAATAAGGAGACATCCCTTGCCACCAAAGTAGCTCAGAGGACAGAATATTTTTGTAACAAAAAACAGACGAGGTACAGTGCCATCCCTCATAAATACTGCCTATTTTGTCAGTGAAAAGATAATTTTAATGTTGTCTTTCCCTTAAAATTGCTATAGCTACAAGACTTTAACTCAAAACTCAGCACACCCTAAATGTGGTGCTACAAAAATAGCCAATGTAAATCAGGATAAAACAAAAGTATAACTTCTGGGTCAAGGTGTTGAGGGCCTCAGCATGAGCCGCTCCCAAAAGATGGCGCCGGCTTCCTGCTTCCGGGTCGTCCTGCGGCGAAAACAACTTAGCTGTAATCTGCTTTT
>PVJA010002556.1:0-19979 GCA_004027025.1 Myocastor coypus
AGCCGTTGGAGCCGCTGGAGCCGTTGGAGCCGCTGGAGCCGCTGGAGCCGCTGGAGCCGCTGGAGCCGCTGGAGCCGCTGGAGCCGCTGGAGCTGCTAGTTCTCTTGGGCTGTTCTGCTGGAGGACCTGGTCATGCTGGAGGACCTGGTCATGCTGGCTTTCCTGGTGAACTTTGGAAAGCTTTGGTCCTCATCTCGAGCATCGCTTTCAGGGGAAGGTGGTGCACTGCTCAGCCTCAAGAAGAAGCTTGTTGCATTGCCTTTCCTGGTGGGAACTTGACTTCCCTCATCACTGGAGGAACTCAGGACTTTGCTGTTGCTCAGGATGGCTGTGGTACTTTTGGGGAAAGCTCTGGTGCTTGCCTTGAGCTTTGCTTCCTAGCTCCAGTTCAGATCCCCCAGGCTGCTGGCACAGATCCTTCATCCCACTGGCATAGACTTCCTTTGGGCCTTTCCAGCAGAGATCTATGAAGTGGGCTTGCATGGGACTTGTTATGGGCTCTAGGCCTTCAGTGGGACTTATGGGAGGCGTTGTTATGAGCTCTAGGTTTTCAGCTGGATTCACATAGAATTTTAGGATCTAGGTCCTGAGCTGGAGTCTTTAGTGTTTATGTGTGTGGACAGATTTCCTGTACTTTTTGTATGTGATTCTTTGGTGATTCCTTATAAAATACTATTATAAAATGTGTCCTGTATTATATTATATTATATTATATTATATTATAGTATATTATATTATAGTATATTATATTATATTATAATATTTATTATTATTATTCCTTTTGCAAAAACCACAAGCCATGACTATTGCTGAACTATCTCCCCAGCCCCCATTTACCTGATACTGAGAAGAAAAACAACCCTTCTGGAAGGGATAAAAGGGAAGTTCAGAGTGTTCTGGTCATCGGTCTAAATATTTGTTACATTCTTTCTACATGTTTGTGGTATCGATTAGGCTTACTGGACCAAATGGTGCTGACTACAGTAAAGCTTTGAGCTGTTCTGTGGGGAGGCGTCAGGCCTAGCTTGGATGACTCCATCTTAGGGCTTAGTTTCTATCAATTTAGGCGTTGACTACAGGCCTGGTTTGCCTTTTCTGTTTTGTTTTGGACCTGGTCTCTTTCAAATTGCCTGTCAGTCTTTACCTAACTTGGCTATCTGTGACACTAGGACATCCTATTCAATAGAGGCCACCTAAGAAATTGGTTCTCGGTATGCCATTCACAGTGCTTTGCCATCCAGGCACACATCTGCAGTATGGGCCTAGCTATGCTCAGGGTGGTGGCAGATCTTGGCATCATCCACATGGTGCTGGTTTTATCCACATGCAGGATAGGTTTGTGGTTAGGGAGGCTTCCACTCAAGTTTCAGAGGGAGGAGTGGGAGGCCAGGCAGTGCGTTCCTGAGTGGGCAGTGTGTGAAGTTGTGAAGATGAAAGTTTAAGGTGCAGTGGAGACCCCGGGAAGCTGATGAAGCCTAGAACATGAAATGTCTGCTGAGAAAGGCTGCAGGCAGTGAGCAAAACCGCCTCAAGAAAGAGGCCCTGGGTACTACAGCTGGCAGCGCCGTAGGGCTGGGGTGCTTAAGCCCTTTAGAGCTTTCATCTGTGCCCCAAGAACTGAAGATCGAACTGGCCCGTTAGTTAAAGAACTTGACTTGTTTTTATGGTACCTGAGGGTGTGCTAGTGTAATTTTATATTGGTTCAGTAGTAGAATTTTTTTAGAAACTCCTTACATGTGTTCTAAGAAGCTTCTTTGTGGTATAAGGTTTGAATCAGTGGTTGTTCTCATCCTCAGAGATGTCATGGTATGAGCATAGGGAAAAGGTACATTTTTGTTTCTGTTGCTGGAGATGGAACTCAGAACCTTGTTCTTTCCAGGCAGGTGCTATTGAGCTATATCCCCAGCCTGAAAAAAGACATACTTTACTTTTGGTAGGGCCTGAAAATCCTTGTCTCTGTCTCCTTATGAGTCCATGTCCTTTTTAAGTGCCATGTTATTATTCTAATTTACTGTAACAAGGGTTTTTTTTAATCTTCTGCAGGGAAGGGGCACCCCCTTCCCTCCACCTGGCCTGGCGCCAGGAGAGGAACCCCAGAGCCCACTGCAGGCCACGCAGCTGGGTGAGTGTGCCAGTGCCTCCCTCTGGCTCCCCACCTTGCTGGTCCTCTGTGTAACCCTGAAGCTGTTGTCCGTAAGGGAGGACTGTTCTCTGGACTGGATGTCTTTCTGGTTTGGGCAGAATAAAATTCCTCCCCGCCACCATCACCACTACTTTTCTCTGTGTTGACTGCACTTGATACCACCTGAGTCAGGCCCTGGCCTCAGATGTTGATGATATTACCAGTTTTATTTTACTCATGAGTGTTGGTGTTGCTGTTTTGCTATTTTGGGTTAGTAGTCCTTATGTACTGTAACCTGAGGGCTTGAGAATAACCCAGATGTGAGATAAGGTGAATGTTTCCTTCAGTTTATCATTTAAATTTTATCTTTAGCTTTTTTTAATGTGCGTGTATGAGTATAAACTTTGCATACGTCAGCCCTGTAGTTTTTATAAAGCCATATTCAGTCTGAGATATTACATTTGTAGTGTTCCTAGAAAAGCTGGTGTTTTAAGTTTGGAGTTGTCATATGTGGCAAATTGGTAAATAGTTAAACCACTCATAACCTTAAGTAGGTATTTTCATATATTAACATAATGCTTGAATTGGGATAATGCTCATTTTTATCCATATTAACTTGAATTACAATTTTTTCTCTTTATAACCTTTATTTCTCTGCCATTTTTCTTTTGATGTATATTTATTTTTCAGAAGCAGTAAAAGTTTGAAAGAATACTGAATTTAGATTTGCTTCCGTATTTTGTCTTCTCTGTGATAATGTTTCATTAATCATAGTAGAATAATTTATTAGAATATTGACATTTTTTAATCCAAGTATGTTCAGAAGGACAGGAAACATTTTATGGAAACTGAATGCACCCTTAGTGTTTTTAATTGTATAAAATGCTTCCTTTTAGATAAGTGATGAAGAGAAGGATCATCGAGAACAGGACATTTTTGCCTCATCCCCGAGTTTAAGTGGTACTCAGTTGGAACTTGAGTCAGTGTATAAGGTATGTAAACACTTAAAGTATTTTCCAAGATTGTTAAATTCGTTACAGTAAGGTTTATATGCAGATTTGGCCAGACCCCTGATGTAGCTCTTCATCACCATAACTGCCCCCACTCCACTGTGGATCCTGGCCTTGCTCTGTGCTGACCTCAGTGCTCATCTTGGTTGTCCACACAGACTCCATCCTAATTCTTCCGGGGCTCAGACTGCTTTGCAGGCATCCTGATAAAGAAATAGTCTTGGGCTGGGGACATAGCCAGGTGGTAGAGTTCTTGGCTATCACGTGTAAGGCCTGGAATTTGGTCTCCAGCACTGTACTAATAAACAAAAATAAAATTAAATACTGAATGACTTGCTTAGGCAGAGTGCAGTGTCTGCCTAAGCTGGGACTGCGGCATGCTATGCCTGCCCCACAGCGGGGCACGCTGTGATGCTGAAACTGGATGTGACGCACGCTTGTAATCCCAGCGCTTGGGAGGCTGAAAACAGGAGAATCTCTGTGAGTCCGACCTACATAGTGAGACCCTATAGACACTGTTCCAAATACATAAATAAATGTGTTCCCCTATTGCTTGGGCTATCATAACCTGGCCTAGGGCTGCCTCCTGCAGGGCACCTTTACCTCCTGCTGGATGCACCATTGTAGTTGAATTGCTGCCATCACCGCTCTGGGTTTTAGCACCCGGATTTGGACTGCTTCCTCTTGTGGTCTCTGGAATTCCAGTGGGCCCTGGCCCTCAAGCCTGCTTGCTTCCCTGTGGCAGTGCCTTCCTTCTGAGTTAGCTTCCTTTGTGCTGGATCACCTTGGCCCCCCGTTTCTGAGTATAGATACTTACTTTGTATTAACCCCACCAAATGGCTTTTAGAATGATAGTCCTAAAGGGGATGAGGAGAGAGCTGAGATTCAATTTAAAATTTGATAACTGCCAGCCCTCAATTGCCTTTGAAAGATGCTGATCATCATTGCTGAGTGCCAGCGGTTTAAAATTCTGCCTCCGCATTAGTTCCTAATTCCAGCTTCCTTGATTCTACCTGTTGGGCCATCATTCAGTCAGCCTTTCAAGCTTGAAGGATGGGAATCAATATTTATCCCTCCCATATCACACATTTCCCATTACTCTGCCCTCATATCATCTTTTTGGTTCTACTTGGGCATTTTTATTTCCATTGTGACTATCCGAATAAGCTAGGCTCATGGAGTGGTATAGCTAAGGAGCCTGTAAGGATCATTTAGCTCATCTATTCATCCTCTCTCCCAGTTTTATGAATTGAGCTGGTGAGGTTTAGAGACACTTATAAAGTTACTAAGTCATAAATCTAGTTGGTAGCTGATGACTGGATTCTAGACCTGGACTAAAACTCTTGCTTCTACACCTTTGTGCCCTGGGCTGTGTTACCGCCCACCCTAAACTCTCTTACCTGTTCCTCTCCTATGTGCTGTGGACCCACTTGTTGGTGAGGCTGTCCATGGTGCTACTCTTTAGGCTGTTTGGCTTTTCATGTGTGTGAACTTGACGCCAAAGACTGTTGTGGTCAGAGAAATGAGTACACTGTCAAAAGCTACCTGGCTAAGAAAAGTCACCTGTTTATATGTGAGGTGTTACCAGATACAGAACTATAGGTATCAGATGTCGCTTTTCCCTTGAAGATAGGTGAAGAGGCAATTTAGGGGCCAGTTTTTACCTGACATTTTAAAAATCAATCTATCTATCTATCTATCTATCTATCTATCTATCTATTTATCTATCTATCTATGCAGGCTCAGCCTCAGCCTGCCCTGGGGGTGGGGCTGGTGCAGCATGTGGTGCCAGGGATCAAACTGTGGTCCCTGCAGTTGCCTAAGCTTTCCTAAGCAGGTGCTTTAGATTACTGAGCCATTTTGCCGACCCTGGGTCTCATTTTAAAAACGACAAAAGAGTGAGAATGATTACACTTAGAAAAGTCTTAAGTTTTATTTTTTAAATACATACAGTATTTATAACAAATAATTGTTCTAATAGCAAACCTGAATGCTTGTTACAGTAGTACTTTGGTTCACAAACTCAATGTGTTATGTGGGGAAGGTGGCCATGGTCTTCTTTGTCACCTGATGCCGAGTTAATGAACCACAGCGAAAATTCGCATTAATACTTTTGTTTGCAAATGGAATTGTTTGCAAGAAGAAGCATTTATTTTATTTTATTTTATTTTTTGTCTTTTTGAGACAGGGTCTCACTATGTAGTTGAGGCTGGCCTTGAGCTCACTTTTGTAGCCCAGGCTGGTCTCGAACTCTCACCAATCCTCCTGCCTCAGCCTCCTGAGTGCTGGGATTACAGGCGTGATCCACCACACCCGGCTAAGAAGAAGCATTTATGAACTGAGGTGTGATTATATTTCTGTTTCTTAGTGTTAAGGTTAGTTCTTCCAATATATTTCTTGAGAGGAAAAAAAAATGGAAATATAGGTGGAGAAATTTGAGATTACTTTGCTAGCAATGAATTTTTTGCACTGAATATGCTGTGTGCCAATTAGGAGTTTATTCAGGCATGCAATTCTACTGAGCTGTCTCCCTGGCCCTTAGGACTTTATTTGGTACAGAATAAAATGTGAAATATGTCTGTGAGGTGAATATAACATGCTTATACGTCTTGAGCTATGAGTTTGAAATCCTAGGTATTGTAGTTTGTGAATTCATAAGCTATGACTAAAAAGAAAGCATTCTAATTTGTGTTAGTCAGCTTTCTGTCACTGTGACAGAATATCTGAGCAGATCTACTTAGAAGAAGAGATCTCGGTCTGTTTTGGCCCAATGTTTCAGAGGCTGCATGTTTGTGTCCCTGGTGAGGCAAACCACCAGTTCGGGAGGGAGTGGGGGTGCAGTGGGGCTAAGCTAATGGGGGACAGGAAGTGAAGAGAGAGCAATGGCCCAGAGGAAGGGGCGAGGAACAATATGTAATCCCCAACAGTATATCCCCTTGACCCAGCCCATCAACTAGTCCTTACTGCCTGAGTCTTCATGTCCTCCCAGGGGTGCCGTCAGATTATCAGGTCATCCATGGATTAGTCTACAAGGAAGTCAGATAACTCATGATCCAGCTATCATCTAAAATCTGAATTTTTGAACATGAACCTTTTGGCGGACATTTGAAGTCCAGACAATAGTAGCTATTTGTTATTATCATTTTTGAAATAGCAACTCTGAAACAAAATTTTATACTGCTATGAATTCTTAATGCTAATAGTTAAGTTTTAAGAAATGTAGGTTGGTCTTTGTGTTTTGTACTTTCCAAGACTAATGAATCTTTTTGTATAGATTAATATTTAAGAAGACTGGGAAGATTTCATAATTATAGGTATTGACTTACTTTACGGTTTCGTCTGAATTCAGATCCCTTTTGCTGATGCTCTGGATTTGTTCCGAGGAAGGAAAGTCTATTTGGAAAACGGTTTTGCATATGTGCCGCTTAAGGACATTGTAGCAATTGTCCTCAATGAATTTAGAGCAAAGTTGTCCAAGGCTTTGGCAGTAAGTATTTCACTTCATTTCCATTTTGACACTTTCAATTATGTACCCTTGGAAGCTGTCTTCTTTAGGGAATAAGTTAATTTCATGTTCATTGCTTGTGCTATTTTCTTAATTCTGAAACAACTGGATTTTAATTTGTTAATATTTACACTGTATAGTATTTGGTTTTCTAACCTTATGGTCTTCTGCAATATTAGTAATGAACTGATTGATTTTGTGAATGATCTTTGTGGATCTCAAGGTCATACTGTCTTTTCCATGGAGCTGGACTTCATATATGGCTTTTAACAACCAGTGTGGTCTTTGGTATATGTGCATTTATGGTCTAAAGTAGGATTTTCTATGAGTAGAGGGCAATATAGAGGGCAACAGTTTCTTCTTTGTTCTCTTGTCATGCTAGGCATTGAACTTAGGGCCTCTAAACATGCTAGAGAAAGTATATCTACCACAGAGCTACATCCCTGTAGGAGAAGAAGGTCTAAATATACAAATAGCCATGCAAATGCTACAGTATATAGCCCACTATTATGTGACATTGAAGGTGTCTGTATTGATCAAATAAAGGATAAATACACTTGAAGTGGTTGATGAAAACTTGAGTCCTAATTGGTGGTATCTTAGAACTAAACACATTTTGTATTGTCTTCTTTTTTTTTTGTCTTTTTTTTTTTTTTTTTTGAGACAGGGTCTCGCAATGCAGTTGAAGTTGACCTTGAGCTCACTTTTGTAGCCCAGGCTGGTCTCGAACTCGCACTGATCCTCCTGCCTCAGCCTCCCGAGTGCTGGGATTACAGGTGTGAGCCACCACGCCCGGCTGTATTGTCTTCTAATCTAGGTCTAGGCTTTTTTTTTTTTTTTTTTTTTAACTACTTTTTTGTACTTAACATGGGAGAAGACTTCAAAGTATAGTGATGGGGCTTTTTTCTGCTATTTACTATGTGTGCATATCCTCTTGCGTTAAAAGTTATATTTTCTGGTCTAAATAATTTTTGCTGACTTATGGGGTTACCTAGACATATCATCCATTTATATCAGCATTTGAGAAGACTAAGATATTAGCTCTGTTTTTCCTTTTTTGTCCTGAGAATTGAACTCAGGACCTTATCCTTGTCAGGTAAGGGCTTATGCTGTTTAGCTGTCTCCCTAGCCCTTCTGTTTTTGTTAGTTGAGGCAAAAAAATACTTGATAGATGTTTTAGTTGTGTGTATAGTGAATGTAGGGCCTCACACATGCTGGGGAAAAAGAATTTAACTGTCAAAAAAAAATACTCATAGGCTAATTCCTCACTGTCATACTAAATTCATGTTTTGCCAGTTGTCTTAGCCATGTCCTTTATTTCAAGAGAATTCAAAGCAAAATCATGTGTGTTACTTAGTTGTCAGGTCTTTGCAGTCTACTTTAGGCTTGACAGATTCTTTTTTTCTCCTTGATTTTGTGGGCTTGGTTATTTTTGAAGATTTGGCTACTTTTCAAGTCACATTTCTTTAGCAAGAATATCATAGACAAGCGGCTATGTTCTTTTTTATTGTGTTCTATGGAGTGGTGATTCATTCTAAATCTCATTGACATTATCAACATTTTTTCATTCATTCCATTGTTCATAGGCATTTGACTTGTTTTTTTCTTTTTACTAGTACTGTTCCTCTGAATGTTCTAGTCCATCTTTTATCAAATGTGTTTCTGCTAGCTGTATGTCTCAGGGTGGAATTGGAGGATAGCAGGGCTATCAGGATTCTGATTTCCTTTGTTTGCCCTGCTTGCTGCAGCACTGTGCAGTGTTTGGGTATCAGTGCCTGGATGTGAGAGTAGAGGACAGTGACTTGTGGACTTAGGCATAGCGTGGTTCTTCCCGCTGTGCAACAGGGCCAGGCCCACCAAGAGGAGATCCAGGAGGCCTGTGCCTGATCAGGAGGGAGAAGGTAGAATCCTCTCTTCCTTGAGGACCTGTCTTGCAAGCCGAGGAAAGGGCAAAATGCAGGCAAGGAGTTTCTTTTTTTCTTTCTTTTTTTTTTTCCTTTTTGAGACAGGGTCTCACTATGCAGTTGAGGCTGGCCTTGAGCTCACTTTTGTAGCCCAGGATGGTCTTGAACTCGCACCGATCCTCCTGCCCCAGCCTCCCGAGTGCTGGGATTACAGGTGTGAGCCACCACGCCCGGCTAGGAGTTTCTTACAGTGGTGGTGGTCAGTAGAAATCTTAATCTACTGCTGTAGTCTTTTCAGTACTGTTCTTTCTGGTGGTGGAGGCTTTGGACTTGGCATATATAATTGAAAATTTTCAGTCTTATATGATGAGAAAAAGTACCCTGAAGTAGATTTAAAAAGTATTTTAATTTGTGGCAGAGGTTGAAGTAGAAGATACTGGGACATGTTGTAAATTGATAGAAGAGCTTAATTCCTGGTAGTATCTGAAAGCTTATTCTTAACCTGTGATTGTGTGATATATATATATATATTTTTTTTGTCTTTTTGAGACAGGGTCTCACTATGCAGTTCAGGCTGGCCTCCAGCTCACTTTTGTAGCCCAGGCTGGTCTCGAACTTGCACCGATTCTCCTGCCTCAGCCTCCCGAGTGCTGGGATTACAGGCGTGAGCCACTACGCCCGGCGATTGTGTGATTTTTATAATGCAACTAATCTGGGTTTTGAAAATGCCTTAAGGCTTAAAATTTCGACATTTCCTTCTCCTTTGATCTGAACTCTTTAACCTGCAAACCCACTGAGTTGCAGCTGTGGCCTGTCTTCTCAGGAAGCCTTCCTGAAGTCCCAACATTGTGCTGTGTCTGTCCTTGTGTTCCTACAGAATTCTGCACATCCCAGATTATGATGAAACTAGTTTTGTGATGTGTTTTTTTCCCCCTAAAATATAAGCTCCTACACTAAGGGCTCTGTGTTAATTCAAATATTTTATCTAGTATAGCATGTGGCATGTAGGGTCAGTGCTTACTGAAATTTTCTGTACAGATAGATCCTGTGTGAGAGTATGACATTTGTTTTATTTGTGGTTAGCAGTTTATGCATAGCTCATCTCCTCACTGCAGACCTGCTGCATACAGATGAGGAGGAGGCAGCTGGGTAGCCTTGGTCGTTTTTCCAGGGCTGTGCCGGTTAGTAATCCTGGAGTGGTGAATGGATCTAAGGCTTTCTGCTTGTGAGCTTTAGGGCCTGTTCATGGTGACTGTGCTTGTGTAAGGAGTTGGATAATTGGGGATTTAGATCTTCAAACTTTGAGGAATATTGAAAAGTCTATAGTTATAGGCAAAGGGTGGGTTTGGAGCTAAGCCACAATAGATTGATGAGCAGGTAGTGAGAATGAGAAAGGTAATTTTTGTGTTTCACTTATATATAACAGTGTTAGAATGTATAATCTGTCCTTGCATTTAATGGCTTATTTTTAAATAACTTTATCTATCTATCTATCTATCTATCTATCTATCTATTTATTTAGTTTTGCGGAGCTGGGGTTTGGACTCATGACCTTGCACTCGCCAGCCAGGCACTTGTGCCATGGAGCTATCTCCCCAGCCCCTTAATAACTTTTTTTTTTTTTTTTTTTGTCTTTTTGAGACAGGGTCTCAGTATGCAGTTCAGGCTGGCCTTGAGCTCACTTTTGTAGTCCAGGCTGGTCTCGAACTCACACCGCTCCTCCTGCCTCAGCCTCCCGAGTGCTGGGATTACAAGCGTGTGCCACCATGCGTGGCAATAACTTTATTTTTTATCCATGCATTGTTTTGTGTATGAAGGAGATAGTAGTTAAGACAGATATTTCCTTACTTATAGAGCTTTTGTTCTAGTAGAAGAAAATAGAAAATTATCAGAGAAATAAATAATACCCATATATGATACAAAGGAGTCAGTTGAACAAATGTAGAAAATGCCTTTAGGCAAGTATGCTTTTTTTTTTTTTTTTTTTTTGGTGGTACCAGGGATCGAATTTGGGACCTTATACCTGTGCCCCTGAGCTGTTTCCCCTGCCTGTAGGCAGGGAAATGTCACTAGTGCAGAGGTCCCAAAGAGGGAACTTTGGCATTTTTCAGAATAAAAAAAGACTTACGTGTTGTGAGCCAGAGGAATGGCCTATGATGCAGTTGAACTGGCTTAATGAAGGGGTTACTAAGACTTTGAATAAATTATGATAAAGGAGATTTATTTATTTATTTATTTATTTATTTGTCTTTTTGAGACAGGGTCTTGCTATGCAGTTGAGGCTGGCCTTGACCTCACTTTTGTAGCCCAGGCTGGTCTCGAACTCGCACCGACCCTCGTGTCTCAGCCTCCCGAGTGCTGGGATTACAGGTGTGCACCACCACGCCCGGCAGGAGTAGTAGAGCTGGGCGCAGGGGTGCATGCCATAATCTCAGCACTCAAGGGGCTGAGGTGGTAGTATTGCTGTGAATTCAAGGCCAGCCAGGGCTGCATACAAGATGCTGCTTCAAAAATAGAAAGTTTAACACTGTGGAAAGCAATTAGATGCTTTTGAATAAGAGAATAATATGATCAGATTGTAGGTTGAACACAGGGCCTTTTCAGCTGAGCTGATCCCCAACCCTTTTAAACTTTATTTTGAGACAGCTTTCTTACTGGGCTCGAATTTGTTGCTCTCCTGCCTTGGCCTCACACTGTTGGCTTTACAGATGTGTACCACCAGGGCACCCTGACTTAGGTTGTAAGTAGATTGATTGCTGTGGTTGTTGCCTGAGATCCTTTGGAGGATAAAGAAAGAATGGAAGTGGGAGGACTAGTTGGGAAGTTTGTCACATTAATTAGGCTTGAGATGGAGACAGTGGAGATCACAGCTGACAGTGGGTTTCAGTTGTGTTTTACAAGTGTCTTTGACATGTTAGGTTGGTATGAGGGGAAAAGGCGTGATCAGAGCTGTGATGATGATCATAGTAATAGCTTATGCCTAACAACAATTACTATTTTATAGTATCTGTTCTGAATGCTTTAAGCCAACACATTCTGTGTTTATAGCAGCCCTGTGGTGGCATTGTTGCCACTCTGAGCTTTTACTGTGTCCCAGCCAGTGGTGAGGGACAGGCAGGGTTCAAAGCCCGCTCTGTCCTTGGAGTCCGAGCTCCTGACATAGTGCTGCTGACAAGGTTGCACCAAAATGTGGAAGCGTGTGAGAAGAATACATAAAATAAAACCAAGAGACCTGTTCTGTGTTAGGTGGGAGATGCTTACTAGGTACCCAGATGGAAATAGCAAGTGTGCAGTTGGGTTTAGGACTCTGTGTTTCTGGGGAGCAGAATGGGGAGCTTGGGGCTGTCTGGAGCCACATAGGCAAGGTGTGGTGAGTCAGTGGAGAAGGGAGGAGGACCCACAGCTGGGCCTGAGTTTTCAGAGGCCTCCACTGCACTACTCAGCTTTGTCTGTTTTAGGAAAGTACCACATGTCCTTAAATTGCAGCAGAATTTGTTTAAGAGAAATTCTCTTTTTCTTGAATGGTGCTTTGACTTTCACTTTTTATTTAGGAGGTTATGGTAGAGGGTGCCTGGTAAAATGTTACAAACACACGTTTTGCAAAGTGTGTTGTCATGATTTGGTAATGCAGCTACTTGGGTGGCAGAGGCAGTGGATTGGTTGAACTCAAGTTCAAGGCCAGTCTGGGCAGTATACCAAGACCCTGCCTCAAAACAACAGCAAATTGTCTAGACTTATTTCATAAAAGATATTATGTACATCTTGTTTTTATTTTTTATTAAATTTATTTTATTTTATTTTTTTCTTGTTTCAGAACTTTTGCTTGTTTGCTTATTTATTTTTATGGCCGGCTCAGCCTGCCCTGAGGGCAGGGCTGGCGCAGCATGTGGTGCTGGGGATTGAACCTTGGTCACTGTAGCTGCCTAAGCTTTCCTAAGCAGGCGCTTTAGACCACTGAGCCATCCTGATGGGCCCCTACATCTTGTTTTTAACTGGCATATGATTGTATATATTTTTTAGGGTATAATGTGATTTTTTTAAAAAAAATTTTCTTTGCTCTTTGATACAGGGTCTCACTGTAATTCAGGCTGGTCTTAAACTCACTATGTAGCCCGCGCTGGCTGGCTGCAAACTCACAGTGACCCTCCTACCTCAGGCTTCCAAGTGCTAGGATTACAGGCATGTGCTACTATGCCTGGCTAATGTGATTTTTTTTTTTTTTTTTTTTTTTTGTCTTTTTGAGACGGTCTCGCTATGTAGTTCAGGCTGGCCTTGAGCTCACTTTTGTAGCCTAGGCTGGTCTCGAACTTACACTGATCTTCCTGCCTCAGCCTTCCAAGTGCACCACCATGCCCAGCTTAATGTGATGTTTTGATGAATGTGTGTGTGCATTGCGTGATGATCAGGGGTATTTAGCATCTTTGTGGTGAGAACATTCGATGTCCTGTATGCTAGTTATTTGGAAGTAGTCAATCAAATGCTGTTAATACAGTTCGTCTGCCATGCACTAGAGCACCAAATTGCATTCTCCTACTGTTGCTGTGTACCTACTTTTCATTTATCCTGATATCCTCAACGTCCCTCCCTCGACCCTGCCCAACCTCTGATAACTGCTCTTCTGCACTCTTCTTTTGAGTTAGTGTCTTTGTACTGCATGTGAAACTGAGATCCAGAATACTTTGTTCTTCCTTCACTAACGCGATGCCCTCCAGATTGATCTGTGTTGTACAAATGACAGGATTTTGCCATCCATCCATCCATCCATCCATCCATCCATCCATCCATCCATCTGCCTGCTCAGCCTGCCCTGGAGGTGGGGCTGGCATAGCATGTGGTGCCTGGAATCTAACCATGGTACCTGAGGTTGCCTAAGCTTGCCTAAGCAGGCACTTTAGACTGCTGAACCATCTCTCCAGCCCAGGATTTTGTCTTTTAAAAAGACAATTCCCGGTTGAGCCAAATAGCTCTGCAGGCAGGTGCAGGGACCAGGGATTGGATCTTGGGGCCTGCTCTGCTGGCCCTGCCCTTGGGGCATGCTGAGATGGCAGCTGAGACTGGGCGTGGTGCTGCACTCGTGTAATCCCAGCTCTTGGGAGGCTGTAAACAGGTGGGTCACTATGAGTCCAAACTAGTAGTGAGACCCTGCACACCCTGTACAGAGTAACAGCAGGAGAATGAAATTTGGAGCTCTAGTGCATGGCAGAGGGACTGTATGACAGCATTTGAACTAGTAGTGAGACCCTGCACACCCTGTAGACCCTTCCCAAACATACAAAAAAAAATTTCCCCATAAAGAATGTAAAGGTTGTGTACAGCACACATGCACTAATAAAAAATGGGGAAAGGAGAGGAAAATAATCTATCTCAGTAGTATAAAATAATGCCATCACAATAGTATTTTACTGTTTGTCTGTGATTTGCTGGATCATGTCATTTTCAATTTTTTGGGGAACCACCATATTGTCTATAGTAAAGTATAAATTTCATTCCTACCAACAGTATTAAAGAATTTGTTTTTTTCATTTCCAACCTGTGTGTATCTATGTATGCATGTATGTATTTATATTTGGTCTTTTTGATAATGGCTGTTCTAATTTGAGTAAAGTGATGTCTGAAGGCTTCCTTCATGATCTGTAACGTGTAACATTTTTGTCATCTGCCTGTTGGTCACTTGTATGTCTTGGGAAATCTTTATTCTCGTCTTTTGCCCTTCTAAACCTTTTTTTTGAGGGTAGTGCTTGTGAGTGAACTTCATACTGAGCTAAGTCGCCAGCTCTTTTTTATTTTTACTACTCACTTGCTAATAAATTGCCCAGGCTGGATTAGAACTTAATCCTCTTGCCTCAGCCTCTCAGAGTGCTGGGTTATAGGCACATGCGATCATGCGTGACTTACAGTTGTTTGATTTATGTGTTTTCTTATCTGGTCTAGATGTTAACCCTTTTTAGATATATAATCCTGTGATTGTCCTTCCCTACAGATTTGTTTTTCTGTACATTGTCCTCTTACTCCACTGACTGTTATCCTTCTTGTGCAGAATGATCATTTCATTTAACTAATTTTGTGAGCACTCTGGGGATTGAACTGAAGGCCCTGTGTGTCCTGAGCAAGGGCTTCCCCAGTGAACAGCATCCCCAGCTCCTGTTGTTGTTTTAGTGTAGGCCTGTTTTATCTTTTTTAAATTTTTTTTATTTTGCTGCCTGTACTTTGGAAATCATATTTAAAATATTCTGTGCAGTCAGTGTCAGGGAACACATCCCCTGCTTTCTTTTAGTAGTGCCATGTTTGCAGGTCTTATATCTTGAAGTGTTTTGTCCATTTTTAGGTGATTTTCTTTTTATCTGGTGAGAGTACAGACAGTAGGACTTTGAAAAATTCTCAAGGAAGAAATTGATAGGGAGTGAAGCAGTTCTTTTATTGGAACCACAGAGAAAAGTAAGAATTTTCCTGTTTTGAAAGGATTTCTTTTTCACATTTAAAAATTCTAGTTGGTTCCGTGGCTCACTAAGTATTTGTTGCCTTGGAAAATTATATTTTGTGGCATTCATAAGTGATAGTTATATCTAAAGAGGTTGGAGTCCTGGTAAAATGTTTCAGCCCATTTTTGAAAGCACTGTTCAGGTGTATTAAACAGTAGTTAAAGATAATTCACTTTGTTTTGTTTTTCCATGTGAGGGATCAAACCCAGGACCTTGCACTTGGTAAACTGAGTTAAGTCCTCCTTCCCTGGCACAGTAGGTGTTTTTTGAATGCTTAGGGATAATTAGGAGGTTCTCTAACTAGCTAGTTGACTCCTTGGATTTTAGGTGATGGATGTCTCTTAAAGTATTATTTCCTGGTTATTTAGTGTCATTTTGAAATGAGTTGCTGTGAAGTGGACAGTACTGCAGCTAATCTGTCTATAGACAAACAATGGGTAACATACCCTTGCCTCCAGTGTTGTTTTGAAGGTAAAAATGAATGTATGTTCCTTTTTCTTTGATGTGCATTGACTGAAGATGCTAAGATGGACCTGATTGCCTTTCTGTTTGAGATACTGCTTGGGTAAGCCCTGTATAGGTCCAGTGTCCATTTGTTGTCCCTCTAACAAACATTTCTTTTATGTAAGTCAGGTTTACTGCAGTAGTTAGCTAATATTTTTGGAGATGGGAAGTTTGTGAGAAAGGAGCTTGGCTCTCAAAAAACTTTTCTAGTGGGAGAAGCGAGGATGTACATAAAGAACTGACTGACTCCCAGGAAGGAAAGGAGTGACCTGAGAGTTGTGTCACCCAGGTTCAGAGAATTTTGAGAAAAGACAGGATTGATACTTGCTTTCATTGATTTGGCTACAGGGAGGTGAACAGCTTGTAATGCTTAATTCCTGGGAAACATGGACTGTGTTTGGAAAATCGTTAGTATATGATTGGTTGGACTTAATATCTGCCAGGAGAGTGGAAAATAAAATTGGAATAGTATCACCAAACTAATGAATCTGAGTTTCATTGGGTATGGTTGTATTTTCAACTTTATTGTTTCCTCAAATGAAACCTCATATACCTTACCAGTGTATAGACATAGCCATTATAAGTTGAAAGCTTTTAAAAGACTGAGAAAAATATAGGAATAGATACTAATAATTTCTTTTCCTGTCTAATCTGCAGGCAATTTTGTATACACAGAGTGTGGAGTGACTGTTATAAATGCTGGTATTTATTTCTGGAGATAGATTTTAACAGTAAGGAGATGAAACAGCTATTCAGTGAGAAAATGATTTTGCCTTGAGGTAGATTTATAGCATCCATGGAACATTCTGGTAAGTTTAAGTTAGATCCCAGAAGAGTGCTTGGAGGCTCAACCACAGATTTGAGTGTCACCCACATGATCGAGAAATTTAAGCTAAACTAGTAGATGCACTTTTTTTAAGGAGTAGCACATAGAGAAGAGTACCAGATGGCAAACAAAACATGTCTGCAGGCTGTTTGTGGGATCAGGTGGATGCCGTGAGATGAGCAAGTTGCTGCAAGTATGTCTTGGTATCTCTGCACATGGAGATAAAAGAAGTTATTAGCACCATTCATAGAATAATATTGAGTGATTTTCTTGTTTAGAGAAATGTTCTAGGTTTTGATTGCCTTAGGTTTAACTTATAAAAAACCAGTAACATATATGAAAGTGTTTTGAAAACTTCCCAAGTTTTATATACATTAGGAGTTTATTTGAAGGACTTGGTTCATAGAAAGGATAATATTTTAAGAGAGTTTGATTTTCTTTTTATTTCTGCAGTGACTTACATGACTATATATTTCATAATTATAGAAATTATTGGTGGTGAGAATTTTAATGATTTAAGTTTTCTTCCCATGCTAGCAAGTGCTAGCATGCAGAAATGAAGTTGTTCAAGCAAGGGAGGATTTTATAGTTGCATAGTAATCATTTGTGTGCTGTTCTTTTTCCTTTGACAGCTGGGAGTGCAAGCCATAGCTTCCCACACGCTGCCTTGTTTCAGACTCTGTAACAAATCCTAGATTAGGTGACAGAGTGGTTTCCTTCTCTCTGATCTGGAGGCCAGGAGAGCCAAGGTCAGGGCGCTGGCAGATCTGGGGTTTGGTGAGGGGCTGCTTCTTGAGTAGTAGGGGAGCACTTTCCTTGCATTTCCACAGGGTTGAGAGCAGAAAGAGAGGCAGCAGACTCTGCGCCCATACGTGAGGTCACTGCCTTCTTGTGCAGTGACCAAGGCGAGGCCTGTGGAGATTCTCACTCACGTGTGGTAGTACTTACTAGCACAATGCATTTCTTATAAGAGGCTGTCACAAAACTTACCTAGCCTGTCTCTTCATTTTGCTCCTGAAAGCTTTGCTCCAGAAGGGTTGAATGCCTTTCTGAACTTGCCATATAGCAGATATTTCTATTGCATACTTTATTTTTATTTTTATTTTTTAAAATCTTTATTTATGTTATGTCTGGCTTAGCCTGCCCCGGGGGTGAGGCTGGTGCAGCATGTGGTGCTGAGGATTGAACTGTGGTCCCCCGCGGTTGCCTGAGCTTGCTAAGCAGGTGCTTTAGACCGATGAGCTATCTCACCAGCTTATCTGTTGCATATTTTAAATACGTCAGCAGCTGGGAGTTTAGAGGCTGTAGCTGATTCAGCTTAATTGTATGGAATGCCTAGTACGGTGCCTTGTGAAGAGCAGGTACATAAGATTGGATGAATTCCACTGGCAGAGACACATATTTGTGTCCTCCTGAAATGTCAAGGCAGATAAATAGGGGTGCCCTTCACTGTACCGTTTATACATGGAAGTTACTCAGTAGTATGTGCCAAGTGCTATAGGTACAGAATATTCCTGAAATCTCAACTGCAAATGTTGATAATCTTGGAAAACTGACAAATTACTGAAATTGGCCACAGTAGTTAAAATTGTTGTCCTGACAGTTTTTTTCTGGAGTATGTGAGGTGTGAGTTTCATAGTTTGCTTGGAAACTTATAATGCAGCCTAACTGTAGCTAATGCTAGGACAGCGGCTTCATTCTCTATGTTGGGTCTTTCCACAGTATTCCTTAGGTGGCTACTCTGTGTTCAAGATGATCCCCACCCCCTTTCATTCAAAGAAAATAAGATTTTTTCTAAAAATTATTTGGAAAAACTCCTGTTTCCCAGATCATGTCTCATTTAAAGATTAGAATTATTCATTTTTTAAAGCTTAGATTGATTGACTAGAAAATGCTTAGAGTTTTATACATTACACTTGATTTTTTAAAAAAAATCTTCCATTGAGTACTGAGTGTACTGAAAAGTAGATTTTATCCCTGTTGCCTACTTTCAATGAGGAAATATCAGCAGGGTCAGTTGCTAGGAGACAGGTGAACACTGAAATAGTTCTGTGCGGGGGTACTTGTAAATTCAGTTCCTTGACAGTTCTACTCTCATGGAGCAAAAATTTATTCAGTTACTACAAAGAAAGATGTATTGCCTGTTAGTTTTCCAATTTAAAAGCTTTGCACAGGAGAAGGTAGAAATACAAGAAAAAACAAAAAGCCCACAGGATTGATTGAGTGTTGAGAGTATAATTTTTAATAGTGACTGGACTTTGTAATGATTATGTACATGTATGCATTTGAGATTTGGTTTTCTTAAAGTTTTCTTGGTCATCAATAGTGGGAGAACGTGAGAAGAAAACTAGAGAGAAAGATGCATACATACATGCACAGGGCATGTAGGAATTTAAAGTACAGTACTGTGCTGATTTGATTAGCTTTCTCTAATAGAAATGAGATGAGCTCACCGACCTTTGCAATTTTATACGTGCTACATAGTAACTAATTATATGCTGGGAAAATAAAAACACTGAAAAGAAATGTTTGGTTGTCCTCAGTTTGGCTTTTTTTCTTTAATAACTGTTATTTTTGGAGGAGTTGTAATCATACAACATCTAGAGACAGGGTTTTCTCTTCAGCTCAGTAACTATTCTTAAGTATTCACGATGTGCCAGGCAAAAGCATCAGGGTGCTGAGAAAGCTCAGAGCAGGCCCCTGGGGAGGACATGTCACCAGTCAGCTCATCGTGGTCAGCAAGAAGAGAGGTGGGTACTAAATCGGGGTGGGGACAGTGGAGCTTCAGAGGTGTCACTTTTGACTTGCGTTTCCAAAGCAATCTCTTGACTTTGTCTTTTTGGGGATGAGAGATAAGGAGTGAAAAATAAGACCGTCATTGTTTTTCTTTGTTTCTATTCTGTGCTTACCCCCTGTCCATGCCCTTGGCTGGTAGTGAGCCTTCCCGGGAGTCTTTCTTTCCACTCTGTTCAGCCACTATACTTAAAGTCTTTTTCATATTTTTATTCTTTACTGTCTGTTTTAAAGCATGATATTAGATGCATTTCAGTGTTTTATGCTAACATTTTAAAATAGAAACCTATTATACAGTTGGGAAGTTTTAAAAATATTGTAGAAGTTATTTAAGCTCTGGTTTAGAAGGGATTATGATTGTCTTTTCCCACACTATGAATTTGTTCATATGCAAAATTATATTTGTTCAGTTGCAAAAAAGCCAAGTGAACCTTACTGTCAGTGAGCAGTGGTATAGAAAGGAGAAAATAGGGCTTGGGAGAAGAGAGAAGGCAGGGCTTGCTCGTGGAGCAGAACAAGCGAGATGGGTCACCAGCGTAGGGTCTTCTCTGCCTGCGCCATCCGAAATGTCACAGCCATCAGATTGACTGGTAAGGTCCAGGACAATAGAAAGCAAAATGATATTCAATCTCAAAGGAAAAGGCTAGCGTAGCTTTGGATTTTGACAGGGCAGCTGTAGCACCAATGAGAGAGACTGACAATTCACATTTATAGTCTTCTTCCAAGTAGCTTGAATCTTTCTAAATGCATTTTTCACTAATCCTTTGGACTACTTTTGAGTTTTATTTAAAATATTAGAGTAAAATCATCTCTGCTTTGCAAGGGTGGCTGACAAA
>PVJA010002556.1:20079-77914 GCA_004027025.1 Myocastor coypus
TATGTTCAACTTTTTGAGTGAATGATACTGGGAGTTTCACTGACTTTAGTTGAAGCTGGGTGATGATTGTGGCAGTCAAAGCAAGTCGCTGATTTTTTAATGAGCACATGTTTTATGTCAGTCACTAGTGAATTTTTTATGTGGATTGCTGATTTAATCTTTTTGGCCATGCTATAAAGTGGTTGTTTGCATGAGTTTTGCAAGTAAGGAAACTTTACAAGGAAAAATAATTTAGGCCAAGCACAGTCAGTTGCTGGCAGGCTCCTACACCTGGATCTGTATTTGTCTGTGTGATCTTCAGTGATGTCTTCCCCTTTTGAAACACAGGTACACAAGTATGATTCTTTTTTTTTCAGTTTCTTTCTAGATCAGTGGGAAGCATAAACATGTGAATACCAGTTAGAAATATGAAATAGTTTAATGGAGACTTAACAAGTAGGAGTTGTTTTTCCCCAGAGCCTGACGTAGGTGTTTTGCGTGTAGTGTTGCGCGTGCCTTGTAGTCTTTATGCCGTCCCAGTAGTACAGACGTGTAATTAGAGTTGTCATGCCCATGCGAGCGAGATCAGCTGCCCCTGCTCCTCTAAATGCTTTCTCAGAATTGTTGCCCCTTACCTGCTCTTCCTCAGCAAAATCCTAGTTATGTCTCCGTGATCAGAACTGTGTCTGAAGGTTTTCTCTGGGAAAGCCAATATTTTATTTCCTTCTCCACCATGGGTAGAGATGGGCAAGTGGCTGGAGAGTTGAGGGTCAGCCGGCATATGAGGTGAGGGAAGTGCAGATGGATTGGGGGTGACTTAGGGCTGTGTGATCCTGAGTGGTGTCCCTGGTGGGTAGTGCTGCTAGTGTGAGCAGATTCTGGGGTGCAGGTCTCTCCTTACAGAAGTGATTTCTAGATCTTTTCTGTCTTGGACAAAGAATTGAATGAGTCAAATAAATGGTGGCAAAATTTCACCTTTACTAAAGGCAGGAAGAAAAGGAAAAAACAGGCTCTGCAGAATGAGTTCGGGCCCAGTAAAGAGAGGAAAAGGGAGAGAAAAAAATATACACGCTAAATGTTGGGCGGGCTGCCTCATGTGGCAGTGTAGTGACCACTTCATGGTGACCATCTCTTTCATAATTCCATGCAAAGTTCTGAGGATTGTTCTGTGCCTATGTTTCAGAATCTTGGCAAGACCCCTTTGTCAGTCAATATTTATTTATTTACTTACTTATTTGTATTTTAGGGCAGGGTCTACAGGGCCTTCAGGATCTAAGTACTACACTGGACTTGTAGTGATCGGCCTGTTTACAGCCTCCCTGGGATCATAGGTGCAGACCACCATGCCCAGTCATAATTGCCATCTCAGCATGCCCAGGGGGTGGGGCTGGCACAGCAGGCCCGAGGATTGAATCCCAAGCCCCTGCTGTCTGCTTTCAGGTGCTTTAATCTGCTGAGCTGTTCGGCTGGCCCTTCAGTCAACTTTTTAAAACATTAAAATAAAATTTTTTAACAGTAACAAAGTTCATTTGAAAAAGTTAAACTGAGGAGTCGGAGGAGAAACTAGCTATGCAGAGTGAGCCTGGGCTGAGTAAAAGAGGAAAAAGCAGTCATTTTAAAGGACATGATGAAGGACATAGGGTGGACGTAGGGTAAGGGAAAGCCAGGCTCTCCTGGGTGGGTGTCTTTTGTGTCTTGGACATCTCGAGGCCATATACCAGAGCTTCAGGCTATAGGTCCTGAGAAGTGGGTCTGGGATCCCGCTGCTCAGGCTGCTAGACCCAGACCTTTCTGTTGAGAACCTGCTTGGGTTCTCGAGAGGTCAGTATGCAGGACTTTGGGAACTGCTCTGTGTAAGTGTTGCAGGATCTAGTAGTAGGTCATGCCTATTTCCCCAGCCAAGTTTGCCATCCTTATCTGTCTCATTTCCTCCTAAGCAACACATGTCCTTGTAATTCTTTATGGGGTGCTGTCGGGGTAGAGGTCTCGTCTTCTATAGCTTCTTCAAACTGGACGGAGCTGTCGTGCACTGAGATGGCAATTGTGACTGGGCATCGTGGTGTGCGCCTGTAATCCCAGGGAGGCTGTAAACAGGTACACCCTGCCTACTAGGGACTACGTGCTCTCCAGCTATTTTAGAATGCTGTGGCTCATTGGCTGGGCTGGAGAGAGAAAAACCTGTCGAAAAACGAGGAAACTATTGAGCTCTTGTTTGATGGGAGACAGGAACTTCACTATAGCCCACATATGAGGAGCAGGTCAGATTTCCATTCTCCTGTAGCAGTGCTGGAATCTTGATTTTTGAAGAGAAATTTCAACCTTCCAGAGGCTCCAGGACATAGCTGTCTCCTTTTGGGTGATCTTATTCTTCAGGCCAGTCAGGTGGGGCTGACTGCCTTTGTCCAAAAAAAAGATGAACCTCATTATCCCTGTCACCTTTACTGTAGTGGGTGTGGCAGGGATTACTGAAAAGGGATCCTTCTATTGGGCTTTGATTACTCAGTGGGCTCCAAGTTTTTCTGAGCACTTGGTATTCATAATGGACAGTTGGTGATCTCTCTGGGTCAGGAGCTGGCAGGACTCCTCTATTCTCATGCATTTGATTAGCTTGCTGTACCTGACCCAGATTAATGAGCTATCATGATCCCTGAGTCTATCTACTATCGGAGCATAGAAATGACCTCCAAGAAGGGTGTGGTGGCGCACACCTGTGATCCACCTGTAATTCCCCACTCTCTGGAGGATGAGGCAGGAGGATTATTGTGAAGGATCTGAGACCAGCTTGGGCTACACAAGTGAGCTGAAGGCCAGCCTAAACCAAAATGCCTAGCAAGACCCTGTCTCAAAAAGACAAAAAAGAAAAAGAAAAGAATGGCCTCTCATAATATTTAAAATGGGCTCAGATTTAGCCCAGTTTGGCTCATGATATGAACACCCATGAGTGCTATTGGCAGCAGTCAGAGACATTAGTCATTTCTTGGAAAAGAATTTCCAGAGCTTGCTTTAGGGACCACTTGGCTTTCTCCACTTTTCCAGAAGATTGAGGTGACCAGGTGAGAATAGAGGTAGTACTTTGTTGTTTAAGCCATGGCCGCTCCCTGAGTTATTTGAGAGGTAAAGAAAGGTCCATTATCACTCTAGAGAGACAGAGGTAGTCCAAATCTAGAGATCATTCCCTTAAGAAATAGTTTGACCCCCTTAGTAGGCTTTTCTCAATATGGGTAGGAAAGGCTTCAATTCAGCCTGTGAAGGAAGATAGTCAAGTTCATTATTTGTTTGAACCCTCCAGATGGTAGTGTGTGGGTAAAATCTAATTGTCTGTCTTCCCCAGGATGTCTTCCTCTCCTCTGTCCAGGTTCTAATAAAGGAAGCAGTTTGGGCATTCTTCGGTTATTGTAGGCACAGGGTGGGCAAGCTTTGGAGACCTGTCAGGTGGCTGCCTCTAGTTAAGTCTTGTGAAAACTTGAGTGAAATTTCCCTACCTTCCTTTCCTCATCCACTCTCCCTGGTTCCCCTTCCCAGTTGAGCACTTTTTTCTTTTTTTTCCACAATGTCCATTATAAATTCTGGTCCTTCTTTCAGTTTCTCATAGCAGAGAAATAGGGCAGTATTTGCATATGTGTTGGACTTATTTCACTTGAGTCAAGTGAAATAAATGCAGATATCTCAGATTTGTCCTTCATTATGGATAATATCCATTGTAGAAAAGTCCCATGTATTCTTTATCCATTTACTGGTCAGTGGGCATTTGGGCTTTTTCCAAGATTTAGCTGTTATAAACTGTGTTGCTGTAAACATGGGTGTGTATATATCACTGTAATATGATGCTTTTGATTTTTTCGGGAAGATACAAAGAAAGGAATGGCACAGTTGAATGGAACTGCTAATTTTTTTTTTTGTTTGTTTGTTTGTTTGTTTTTTTGCCTTTTTGAGCTCACTTTTGTAGCCCAGGCTGGTCTGAAACTCTCACCAACCCTCTTGCCTTGGCCTCCCAAGTGCTGGGATTACTGCTGTGTGCCGCCACATCTAGCTAATCCTTGTTTTTTTTTTTTTTTTTTTGAGAAATTTCCACATTGATTTCCATAGCGGTTGTGCCAGTTTACACTCCAACCAATAGTTGGGAAGTTTCTTTTCCCTACAGGCTCAGCAACATTTATTATTGATTGATTTCTTGACAGTAGCCATTCATTTTGAAATGAGATGAACTCTCAGTGTTGTTTTAATTTGCAGCTCTGGAATGCCAGTGATGTTGAATATTTTTTTTTTTTTTTTAATATTTATTTGCTGTTTCTACTTCTTCATCAGAGCTGTGGCTGTTCATTTCAGATACTCATTTTTGGATTGGGTCTTAAAATTTAGGGGGACTGATTTTTTTTTTTTTTTTTTTTTTCCTCTTTTCTCTTCAAGTTCTTTATTCCAGATAGTAGTATTTTGTTTTAGGAACAGCTGAGAAGTAATTTTCCCATTCTGGGGATTGTCTCAACTCCTGATGATTGTTTTTGCTGTGCCAAAGCTTTTTAATGAGATAATGTCCTGGTTGTTCATTCTTTGCAATATTTCCTGTGCATTTGGGGTTTTGTTTGTAATGTCTTTGTCTCCATCAATGTTTTTATGAGATCTGTCTGTTCTTGCTGCTAGCAGATTTAGTGTTTCTATTTTAATATTTAGATCTTTGGTCGGTCGATCTATCTATCTATCTATCTATCTATCTATCTATCTATCTATCTATCTCAGCATCTCACTATGCAGCTTAAACTTGTACTGATCCTGTTTTCAGCTTTCCCAGTGCTGGGATTACAGGTGTACACTACCATGCCCAGACTCAATTGCCAGCTCATTTTGCCCTAGGGATAGGGCCAGTGCGGCATGTGGTGCCCTTTGATCCCTTTTGATTTTAGTTTAGTGCATGGTGAGAGATATGGGGCTATTTTTAGTCTTTGACATGAGGAACACTAATTTTTTTTAGCACCATTTATTAGACTATTTTTCTTCCAGTGAAGGTGTTTGACCCATTTGTCAAAGATAAGGTGCCTAATTATGTTTGGAGTTGTTTTTGTATTGTCTAATCTGTTCTGTTGACTGTGTGTCTTTTATTTATTTATTTATTTTTGCCAGTAGCGTGCTATTTTTAATTACAGTAGCTTTGTAGTATGCATTAAAGTCAGGGATTGTGATGCCTCCTGACTTGCCTTTGTTGAAGTACTTGTTATTAGGTCTCTTCTGGCTTCTAATAAATTTTAGGATTATTTTCCCTGTTGCTGTGAGGAGTACCATTATTATTTTGACTGGGATCACATAAAATCTGTATAACAATTTTGTATTGCACATTTTCAGTATGTTGGTTCTTTCTACCCAAGAGCAAGTATCTTTCCACCTGCTTGTATCCTCTTCAAGCTCTTTTTTTTTTTTTTTTTTTTTTTTGCGGTAGCAGGGATTGAACTCAGGATCTTGTGCTTGCCAGGCAGGTGCTTGCTTATTCTACTGAGGTAGGTATCTCTCTGGCCCTTCAATCTCCTTTTTTGAATGCTGTAGTTTTCAATGTAAATCTTTTCCTTCCTTGGTTAGATTGATTGGTTCCTAAGTATTTCATTTTTCAATTCTATTATGGAAGATGTGGTTTCTTTAATTCTTTTCTCAGTAAGTTTATTGTTGGTATACAGCTAGGTGCACCAGAATTTGGTGCATATATAGGCTCATTATCTCTTACTCCTTCAGTTTTTTTTTCAGAAGTATAAAATGACCTTCTTTTGATCAATTTTTTGCTTGAAGTTAACTTTTCCTACAAATAGAATAGTTGCCCCTGCTTTTTCCTGAGATCCTGTTGCATGAAGTGTTGTATACACCCCTTGACTTTCAGTGGATAAATTTGCTTTTGAAGTAAACATTTTTTCTATGAAGCACATTGTTGGATTTTATTTCTTGATCCATTCTGCCAGTCTGTGTGTTTTGACTGGTGAGCTTATATAATTGTTTATATTGATGGTTATAATTAATAGGTACTGACTTATTCATGTCATATTATTTTTCTGTTTTTGGTTTCTTGTCTTTCCAGAGTTTGCTTGCTTGCCTCACAGCTTCTTTCTGTTGTTACTGTTATAGTTGTGATTTTCATTATCTCTAAAACATCCCTCAGAGTTTTTTGAAGAGCCAATTTGCTGGTCATCATTTTCATCAGCTGTTTGTTGTGGAAGTATTTTATTTCTCCATTGATTTTATTTTATTTTTTAACTTATTTATTCATTGTCTCACTATGCAGTTCATGCTGGCTTTGTGCTCATTTTTTGTAGCTCCCAGGCTGGTCTTGAATCACAGAGATTCTCCTGCCTCTCTGCCGGGTTCTGGAGTTGGCGCAGGTGCCCCAGCGCTTCCAGGGCTGACATAGCATATGATGCTGGTATTGAACTCGGGACTATGTGCTTGCCAGGCAGGTGCCCATGCATGTGAGCCATCTCTTCAGCCTCTCTCCATGTTTGCGAAAAAGATTCTATTTTATTTATTATCTTATTGTATTTTTTTTGGCCAGCTCAGCCTACCCTTAAGGTGGGGCTGGCATGACATGTGGTTCCAGGGATTGAGCCTTGGTCCCTTGCACCTGCCTTAGCTTGCCTAAGCATGTGCTTTAGACGGCTGAGCTATCTTGCTGCCCCCTCCTCTCTATTGATTTTAAATGATAGTGTTGCAGGATACATCAACATAAGTGAAAGGTTGTTTTCTTTCAGGACTTGAAAAACTTCATTCCAAGCTCTCCTTGATTCAGGTGTTTGTATAGGGAAGTCTGCTGTGATCCTGATGGGCTTTCTTTTATAGATCATTTCTTTTCTCTAACTGCTTTTAATATTTTGTTATGTTGTTTCTGACTTTTTTTTTTTTTTTTTTTTTTTTTTTTTTTTTTTTTTTTTTTTTTTTTTTTTTTTTTTTTTTTTTTTTTTTTTTTTTTTTTTTTTTTTTTTTTTTTTTTTTTTTTTTTTTTGTCTTTATGAAACAGGGTCTTGCTATGCAGTTCAGGCTGGCCTTGAGCTCACTTTTGAAGCCCAGGCTGGTCTTGAACTTGCACCGATCCTCCTGCCTCAGCCTCCCGAGTGCTGGGATTATAGGCGTGTGCCACCATGCCCGGCTCTTGTGTTGTTTCTGAAGCCTTGATTATTATATACCTTGTTGTAGATTTATTTTAGTCATGGCTAATTATAGTTCTATATGCCTCTGTTATTTTTATGTCAAATTCTTTTTCCATGTTTGGGGAGTTTTCTGCCTTCTGTCAAGAGTTTTTTTTTTTAAATGTCGTTTGGGTTATCTCTTACTTATTGAGTTTTGATTTTATGTTCTTTGCATCATCTCGTGAATAAGCTGTTGGCTTGATTTTTTTACATCCTCTTGCTATTTTTAAGAAATCTTTCTTTTTGTGATCACTAACTATAATCCTATCTTTCAGATCTGTTATTCTTTTGTCACCTTGGTTTAGTTGGTTATGTACGTTTTCAGTGTAATTTTTAATCTCATGGATATCTGTTTGAATCTGTTTCATCATGGATTTCATTACTTTCCTGTGTTGGGCATTCATAATTTACGTCATTTTCCTATAGCTGTCTTTTAAATTTATTTTTATTTTATTTTTTAAAAAGATTTTAAAATTTATTTCTCTTAAGCCTAATTTATTCGTTTGTGTTATGGGTGGCTCAGCCCACCCTGGGGTAGGGGTGCGCAGCATGTGGTGCCAGGGATCGAGGAGCAGTCGCAGCACTGGCCTTAACTTTCCTCTGCAGGCGCTTTAGACCACAGCCATCTTGCTGGCCCTTCATTTATTTTTTTTAAACGTTTGTGTTTACTCTAGTGAGCATCTCCTTTCATTTTGATCATCTCTGTCTTTTTTACTTGAGAGGTTATTTCTAATCTGCTTTTCTCTGTGGCCTCCTTTGTCTGTCTCATCTTTGTTTCCTTCTGCTGTTACCATTTTGGAAATTTAAGGTGGGTGGGTTCTGGTTTCCTCTATTTTATTGTTTCCTGGATTTGTCTTGGGAAGACTGGAGGTCTAGGATTGCATTTTGCTTTTGTGTTTATCGTGTTGTATTTAAAAATTTTTAATTTGTTTTCTGTCTTAATGCTTATAATTACTTATGATAGGTAGTTTTATCATCAATATCAAGGCTTCCTTATGGACACCTTAAGAAGTGTGTGTTCCTCAGAGTTGTGTTCTACATCTGGCTTTTGGTCTTTGTGTGTATACCAAGATTTCACCTCCCAATTTTTTAGGAATGAGAATTTGGCATATATTGGACTTAGCACCCAGTCCTTTGGGGCTGGACTATGATGATGATTTTGACCCCAGACAGTCACAATGTTGTCATACTTTGAAAACAACTGATTATAACAAGTATGGCATCCTGAGTAAACTGGTACAGTTAGAAATAACAACAGCACTAATCATCTGTAGAAATCTGTGTGGTTTCTTTTTCAGTTTTCATGGATGAACTATAATTATCTTTTTTTTTTTTTACTCTTGTGGGACCGGGGTTCAAACTCACCACCTTACACTTGCCAGGAAGGCACTTGTGCCACAGAGCTATCTCCCTGGCCCTTATAGTTATCATTTTTAATTTAACTTCCTTTCAAGTTATAAGCATTTGGATCCTTAGAGGAAGTGGTAGTTGGGAGCAGAGAATCTAAAATAAAAGTAGCTGGCCCATACAGGAATCAAATATAGTTATTTTTAGTGCTTGATCTCAGTTTTTTTTAGAAATTCTGTTTTTGTGGACAAGTATACTTCATGGTTCCTACTTCCAGTTCAATGTAATTCTGTGTAATTCATAAATGATTAAAAATCTTTGCATGCTTCTTGTTTGTTATTGGACTTGCTAGCTGATTGTCAGTTATTTTGCTTTCAGTAAATTCTTACTTTTGAGAATACCATGTACCTAACATATTTTTTAAAGAAAGAAAAATTCATGTCAAGTAGACAGTTATGAGTATCTGTTAAAATATAATTCTGAGGTGTTCAATGTTTTATGGCCATGAAATATTTACCTGCTGTCTTAGTTACTTTTTACTTGTTGCTGGGACAAATACCCAACACTCAAAATGAAGGATGGAAAGGTGTACTTAGCTCACAGTCTGTGGAGGTTTCAGTTCCTACTCCCCTGGCTCCAAGGCAAACAACAGCAGACAGCAGTTCTCGGTGGCAGAAAACAATGAAGAGCAGAGGAGGAGCAGCAGCTGCAGCGTCCATCAAGCCTCTGTATTCCAAATTCTGCATTGGCGCTCCACTGTGAAGACTGGAGCTCCTCTGAAGTGGTGCTGTTGCAAAAATCAAGTTCTTCTAAAGACTAGGACTTCCCAAGGGAAGCTGGGCAGACTGGATAGGGCCCAGTCTGGTCCACTGCAATCTTCCTCAACTCCTTTTATACAGTTTTTGTGCTGAGTCACTCTGGGGTGGCTTATCTGGCCTAGGGTGGAACCAGTCACACCCCAGGGTGGGACCAGTCATGTCCCAGGTCAGGCCCTTTGCATCCTGTAGGATGGGGCCCCCATAGCCTGGAACCAATGGAGCCCATCTAGACAAGCTTCCTCAAGTTGACACAATGTATCTACTACGTTGGTTTATTACTTGTCGTATAACTTGATGGCTTGAACATATTTCATACATACTTCATGATTCAATGTGGTTGGGACATGAATTCAAATCCATGGTTCGGTGTGAAATCCTGTTCCCTGGAGGAGGATTTGTTCTTTTTTATTTATTTTTTTGGTACTGGGGATTGAACTCAGGATCTTGTGCTTGCCAGGCTGGCGCTTATACTATTGAGCTATCTCCCTGATCCCAGGATTTGTTCTTCAACCTTTGTACCAACCCACCCGGTGACTCTGCTTGCTTGTCACAATGCTGGGATAAAAAAGATGAGCACCTTCTGGGCAGAGGCATCTAGCCAGTAAAAGATAATTTAGTTTACAGTGACTTAGAGGCATTGTGCACAGTCTGTTTTTATGTACATACATAATTATTCAGGAAAAAATCCAAATGTTCACAATATTTTACTTTCTGTATAGGAGAACACACAAAAAAAATCATGACAACTTTGAATGTCAAAGTTCAAATTAAAGGCCCGGCAGGATGGCTCAGTGGTCTAAAGCACCTGCTTAGGAAAGCTTGGGCGGCTGCAGGGACTGCAGTTTGATCTCTGGCACCACATGCTGTGCCAGCCCTGCCCTCAGGGCAGGCCGAGCCAGCCATAAAAATAAATAAACAAACAAAAGTTCTGAAACAAGAAGAAAAAAAATAAAAAAAAAAATAATTCTTAAAAAAAAAAAAGTTCAAATTAAATATCTTGTTTTTTCATTATAAATTTTGTTGAATAGAAAAGTGTTGTGTCCTTCTGTTCTGGTTCTCCATTTGGAAACATTAAAAAATTATCTTTTATTAGTACATACTTGCAGTTCACACAGTTAACAATGAAAAGGTCTCATTCTGAGAATAATACCATTCATAGTTGCTTCATGAAAAATGAAATATCTAGGGATAAACCCATCAAGAAGGCGAAAGGCTTCTACAAAGAAAACTATAATCTGAAGAATACATTAGAAAATAGAAAGGTGTCCTTTGCTCTTGGATAGGGAGACCCAGTAGTGTTATACAGACTCAGTGCTGTCTCAATCGAAATACCAATAGCATACTTTACAGATCTAGAGAAAGCAGTCCTTGCATTCATATGGAACCTGAAGAGACTGAATAGCAAAAGTAATTTTGGGCAATAAGAGCAAAGCAGGCGGTATGCCAATACCAGACTTTAAGCTGTAGTACCTAGCAGTAGTGATAAAAATGGCATAGTACTAGAACAGAAATAGACACATGCCTCAGTGGGGTAGATAGAGGCTACAGAAACCTCCCGAGGCATATTCAGCTATTTGATCTTCAACAGAGGATTCAAAAGCATATTTGGAAAATGTTAATGTGCCCCTTCTTAGTTGTGTGTGTGTGCGTGTGTGCAAACAGCAGAATAAGGAGCAGTCTTAGCTTTTTTCTTTCCCCTCATTAGTCTGTTTGCTTTACTGTGCTTAATATTTCACTTTAATGCAGAGCTTGGTATCTGAGACAGGAACATTTTAAGAAATTTCTCACACCGGGGCCTCCTTTTCAGCAGTGAGGCCCCAGTTCAGTGATGAATCTCGCAGTCTGGTCCTTAAGCACCAGATCTACTTTCCCCATGACTAACAAGAAGAAGGCATCAAGCAGAATAGAAGATGTTTGAAGAAAGAATAGTCTTTCACTTGTGGCATTATAGGAGTGCTGGTGGAATGAGTATAAGGAAGATGAGAATAACACATGGCCATGTTGTAATTGTGTAACATGTAGGTTATGCTTTTAATGTTTGTGTGCTGTATTTTTTTCCTTTCAGTAATTCTCTTTTTTTGGTAATATGATTACAGGCAATGTTTGTTTGCTTGCTTGCTTGTCTGTCTGTCTGTCTGTCTGTCCATCTCTATCTATCTATCTATCTATCTATCTATCTATCTATCTATCTATCTGTCGGCTGGCTCAGCCTGCCCTGGGGGTGAGGCTGGTACAACATGTGGTGCCCGAGATCGAACTGCAGTCCCTGCGGTTGCCTAGGCTTTCCTACCCAGGCACTCTAGACCACTGAGCCATCTCGCCAGCCCTATGTTTTTATTAATACTGTGCTTGTAGACTTTTTTTTTTTTTTTTTGTGGTATTGGACATCAATCATCAATGCCAGGGCTTTATTTAATTTCTGAACTACATCCCCATCTCTGTTTTAGTAAATTCAATTTTTTATGTATTTAGTTATGTTTTGAGATGAGTGCTTGCTCTCTTACCGAGGCTGGGCTTGAACACTGGATCTCTTGGCCTTAGTCTCCCACGAAGCTGGATTTAGAGTTCTGTGCCAGCATGCCTGGTATGTTTGTAAGTTTTCACACCAGTTTTATTGAGGTATAAGTTACATGTGATACCTGTTACTGTCTTTCAATATAGAGTTGGAAGAATTTGGCCTATGTATACGGTCTTATATGAGCCAGGTATGGTGGTGCTTGCCTACAATCCCAGCAGTGAGCACTTTAGCCATTAATTTAGTGAGCACAGACAGTAAACTTGATAGTTAATACAGTTTAAGAATGTGGATACTGATAATCACTGAAATGGGAAGGAAAATGGCAGGAAAGAAGTGTGAATGAATAAAGGACTAAGTTTTGGTGGATGAAAGAAAATCATATATCCCTAGGCCCCTTCTTCCACTGTTATATTTTGAGGTGGCATCCTTTTGCCTCTGGGTCACAGAGTGCTAGGATTACAGGGATGACCCACCAGATCTCTTGTGAAGTATTTAAAACTTTCTATTTAAAAGAAACTTGGGGTATATCTTTTCTGTAGAAGGTAATTTATAACATGTTTTATTTTTGCAAAACAGCCTAGGTAGCTTATAACAAAGCACTGAGCTTCATATTTGACCATAAACTTCCTGGGAATGAAGACAAAAAGAAAAAAAAAATCATTTACATAGGAAGGAAACTGTGCTAGCTTTTGAAATCTAATATTTAAGAACTGTGTAGTACCATTCAAGTAAAAGTTTTTAACTGATGGAAGATATATTCATGGATTGGAAAAAAAAATCACTAAAGTTGGCACATCATCTATTGCTATATTGAGACATCTGTTAAATAATTTAACTCTTGTCCATCTAGTTATGTGTGTATTTATCTCATTTCTGTAGTGTTTTTAAAAAATCATTTGTTTATTTGATACAGGGTCTTGCTGTGCAGCTCAGATTTGTAGCGATCCTCTTTTCTCAGCTTCCCCAGTGCTGGGATTACAGGCGTGCATCACCATGCTTGGATTTGGTGGCTAGCATATGGGGCCAGCACAGCATGCAGTACCGGGGATCGAACCCAGTTCTTGTGCTTGCCAAACTGGCACTTAGACCACTGAGCTATCTCCCTAGCCTGTGTAGTTTTTAAAGAACCTGCTACACAGTATTCTTGCCAGTGTCCTCAGGATGCAGATAACCTTAATGTCAACCATCATTAAGCTCAAATAGTAGGAGAAATTAACATAGAGGAAACACTTAGACAGCAGTTAAATGTAAGGTCAGAGGTGCTTGCTGTCAGTATCTTGATGTTAGCTATGCCTAATACTTGATATGGGCCTAGAAACATTTGAGAGGGATGAGGGATAATTGTGCGATAGGAAGAGGATCTTTTTTTAAATTTAATGTATTTGGTACAGGGTCTTGCTACATAGTTTGGACTCACGATCCTCTTATTTTCAGCCTCCCCAGCTCTGGGATTACATGCGTGTGACACCATGCCCAGTCTCAGTGGCAGGTTCAGTGTGCCTAGGGGCAAGCCTAGTGGGGGCATGTGGTGCCAGGGATTGAACCCTGGTCCCTGCAGTTAGTTGCATAAGCAGGTGCTCACTCCATTGTGCTATCTTGCTAGCCCAGAAAGAAGTTCTGTTGGAGATCTGCTTCAGAATTTTAAAGAAAAGGCTGGATGATGACAGCTGTTTATTTTTCTAATCTGTCGTATGTCCAGTGGAACTTACTCGTATTAGCTTCATAAGAATTGAGTTTATGGGGCCCGGCAGGATGGCTCAGTGATCTAAAGTGCCTGCTTAGGAAAGCTTAGGCAGCTTCAGGGACCGCCGTTCGGTCCTGGCACCACATGCTGCGCCAGGCCTGCCCTCAGGGCAGGCTGAGCCAGCCGTAAAAATGAATAAACAAACAAAAGTTCTGAAACAAGGGAAAAAATTGAGTTTATTATAAGTGGAACAGCAATATCATAGGAAGTTGTATGTAAATAATTCTATATATTGTATAATTTGTCACTAAATCTGTTAAAGCACAGATTTTAATAGCTGGATGACAGTGGCTGGTGTGAAACATTGCTGCTTAATATCAAAGCTGTTTGGTTTCCTTATCAATTGATCAATGTGAGACTATTCTGTATTTGGTATTTCTGAATTATGGTCTAGTATTCTACTCCATATTTGTGGAATATATGAACAAAAAATTTAGTGTTTGCTCCTATTTGGTATTGAATAGAAGCAGTTTTAGTCAGTATTCATGATAATAGTAGCTCATGCTTTCTTCCAATTGACACGAACAGCTTATAGTTAGTATAGCATAATAAAAATATCTTTCAGTACTCAAGAGCTATGCTGATTCAGAGAAGGAAGAAAACTATAATTTGTTAAACTTTGGTGAGAGCATCACTGATTAATCTTTAACAGGTAGTCCATTAATTTAGTCATTTTTACTATTCAAAGAGAAATAATTATGCATTTCCCATCGTTTGACTAGTATGTGTGCAGCCATCAAGATCCTTGCTAATCTTTTAGGACATAAAGGTTTGAAATCATTATATTAGTTGCAGATATCTCAGTACTTGTAGCCTAAAGATTGCTGCAAGCCAGCTCTGAGGAAAATTGTAGTGTCAGATAAGTGCCTCAGAAGTATGCTTTACCAAACAAAGGAAATAGGATATTATTTATAAGTAGGAAAGTTAAAAAAGGGCTCTGTACAATTGCCATGAAGGTAAGATTGGATGAAGAAAATAGCTAGAGAGAGGACCGTAGATGTGAGGCAATGTTAGGGGAGAAAACTCAAATGGGAAAAGTTTATACTGGTGAAAGGGAGTTTAAAAAAAAACAAAACCTAGGAATGCACTAAAAAGGATAATTAAGGACAAAGTTTAGAGGTAGCAGCAGAACAAGGTCATGTTTCTTAACGTATTTTTATTAATTCTTTATTTCAAAACTATTGTACCACCACCAACTATTGTACCACTACCACCTAACTTCTTTTAAGAAGTTAGGAAGTCTTTTTTTATATTTATTTTTTTTTTAAATTTATGTATTTAGTGTAGTGTCTACAGGATCTCACTACACAGGTTGGATTGGTAGTGATCCTCCTGTTTTTAGTCTCCCAAGTACTGGGATTATAGGTGCGCCTCACCACACCCAGTCTCAGTTGCCATCTCAGCCTGCCCTGGGGGGGCAGGTTCTCAAATTTCATGGTGGGGATGGAACCCTAGTCCCCTAAGCAGGGGCGCTTTAGCATTCTGACCAGCCTCTATATTTAGTTTTTTTTTATGTCATGTTAATCGGAAAGGAGATCAGTTTTTGTTTGTGAAAGATGGTGAACTTTTATGTTTCTTGTACTCATATGAAATGATGAGGTAGCAAAGATCCAAGTGTAGGTCTTGTTCCTTTCTTTAGAAATATACTTGGAACACTGAGATCTAATTATTTTGAAGGGGTCAGCACAGCTCAAATGGGATTTTAAACTCAGGCTTGCTCTAGGTTGTTTTTGTTTTCTCTGGTCACTTGGGAGCACAAGATGCAGAGATTGTGTGTGTTTTTTTTTTTTGGTCGGAACTAGGGATTGAACTCAGGCCTTTGTGCTTGCCAGGCAAGTGCTTATTGTACTGAGCTATCTCCCCAGCCCCAAGATGCAGAGATTGTTGACTATCAGTACTTAGTGGTAGTAACATTGATGTGGCATTTGAGTGGTTTGCCTTATGAGGAAATGACACCAGCTGTGTGCAGTGAGCCTTCCAGAGCTTTCAGCGACACCAACAGCTGGCTGAAGTGTATGTGACATAGGTTCACCACCACTGAGCTATGGTATTGGTCTGAGGAACAAGTTGTAGTGTTCCTGAGCATGGTGACTGACAGTATTCAGGCAGGGAGTTTGGGATCTAGTCCAGTGAGCGGGTTATGGGCTGTGTCCAGTTCCAGCAAGTTTCTGAAATGTGCTGTCCCAGTTGGTAGGATCTTGGACAGATCCCTGACAGGTGTTGAGGCACGAACAGGAAGGTTTGCAGTATTGGTCTTCAGTGTGTGTGAACAGTTTTCTAGTATACGTTTAATTTTGCTAATGTGGAGGTCAGTCTCATCATTGTAGAAGGCAGTACTCAAACGTGTGTCCTCCTTTGTAGCCAGACCATCAGCATGGACTTAGACTTTAGTAATTAGAATACATCCCACACTCCCTGCCGTTGGATCTTCCCTAAGCTTTCAGTTTTAGTTGTGGAGGTGGTTACTGGCAGCAGTGTCTGCCCATGGTTACAGGATTGACTTCCAGCCACTAGGGGTGGTTTTCTTTAGCTCTTTCTGGGAAGCAGACACCAGTGATGGTTGTTTTCTAATTAATTCCATTTAGTGTTATGGCCTGTGTATGATATGGTTTGTTTGAGCAGAGTTTTTCACCTCACCAAGAGTTTTGTGAGGTGCTGAGTAGCCTTTTATAAACCGCTCTTCCATAGTCAGCCACAGTTAGCATCTTGTATGTTAAGAGCCTTAGCTGGTCATGGCTTCATTAGGAAGAAAGACAGTGAGTGACACCAGGCTAACTGGTGCCTGCCTGGTACCATCAGAGCACACCTAGTGAGGGGGTTTCGTAGGAGTACAGGCTGCTGAGTAAAAGCTACAGCTCTATCCAAAGCTAATGAGCCACAGTATCAGACTGTATATTGGGGTAAGTCAGAGAAAATAGAAATGGAAACGATTATAGTAATAATAAGTCTGTTTGGATGTTGGATGTTATGGAGTAACTAAATTTTGCTGTGGAACAGTTATTTTAGCTGTGGACATCTTTAGTTTGGGAAGCTATAAAATAATCATCCATGGAGATTTTTCACCTGTAATTAGAAATGCAGTTCTAGCATTCAGAAGAGAGAGCATGGCTAGAGGCTAGAAGAGGTAGCCCCAATTATTATTGAGAGCTGTGTTGAAATTGATGAAAGGGATGAAGGTAGCAATGGGGGTGTGGGGTGTGGGAGGGGTGGGAAGGGAGGAGGTGATAACAGACCCTTGGGGGTGTTCACGTCCACAGTACAGGGCAGATAAAGGAGAAAGGACTGAGGAGGTCTGAGAAGGAACGTTGTAGAAGGATGGTGAGAAATCGGAAATGTACTTACTATTTGAGAAATTCAGCCAGAGTAGAGGCTTCCAAGGAGCAGATTGTCAGGCCTATCACATCCTACAAAGCAGAATAAAAACTGAGGTGAGACTGTTATGTCTTTGTGACTTTGGCAAAAGCTGTGGAAAATGAAACAAAAATCTTAGAACAAGGGCCTAAGGTAATACCTGGGACAGAAGAGATTAATTGGAGAATCTAGTCAAATTTCAGTCCACAGATTTGGCATCTCAGTCGTCAAGTCTTGAACCAGAGACACACTGGTGTCCCTTTCTTTGTCAGGCTCTACCAGGCTAATTGTTAAGTTTGTCCGTTTGAATAACTGCAGTGATGTACCACATCCTTTTGTTTTAATGAGTTGTCAGCTCTACTGTAGGAAACTTGGGAAAATATTTTGCTTTACAGTTTTAGTGTTCATTAAGCATTATTATGTAAGCTCTAAGCAAATGTGAGAATGCTTAATCGATCATGACATCTGTGCTTCTGCTGTGAATGAGTTTTCTTTTGTGTGTGTTCTAATGATCATTGTTAACAGTTTGACCTTGCTTTACATTTTTGCCAGACTAGGCAACAGTAGACATTTGCATTCCTTTCTTTTATTCTAGCCTGTGTGAACAGTGACTTCATTATTGCTTAGACTGCAGATAGTTCCAGCCCTTGCCACTCAAAATTTTCATTTTTCTGTATTTTGAAGCGCTGTCTTTTTACATTTTCATTTTCTCTATTTAGGAGCTGTCTCTTTACATTTGCTATTCTGATAGAATTCATCTGCTCAAAATGAAAGTCCGTGCCCCTTGAATTCTGGCTTCAAAATAATCCTCTTGAGTAGATATTGAGATACCAGAGTAAGATGAAAGATTCAGAGATGTCAGTCTTAATTTACAGGAGTCTGTTATCATCAAGACTGGATCTTGACTTGTACCAGCCTTAAAAATGTATCTAGCATTGTAATTTGAACTAGTATTTCCTCAGTTTAAATTCATAGAACTCTATTTTTTGCATTAATTTATATAGTGGAATAGGAGATATCAAATTCAGAAAGGGCTTCTTAAAAGAGTTACATAGTTTGATGTTATTTTTGTGCAGTGTTTCAAAATTAATTGCATTCTATCTTCATTCTGGTGTGTGTTACCTTAGACTTTAGGGTTGTTTCAACGAGCATCTCATTCAGCATTGACCCTTTGCGTGCACATTGCCCCTGTGCCTTTAGGTACTGTGTTCGCTGTCATTGTGCTATCCTGTTCCCATCTATTGTCTCTCACAAGCTAGCCAAGCTCTGGTAAGCTTGGGATCACTGACCTACTCCTGCCTACCCCTTAGCCCTGGATGTCTATGACATAATCCTAGGCAACATAGCTCAGTTGATTCTGTTGTTGAGAGGCAAGCTCGAGTCAAAGATGTAGGAAAAGAGGCTCCATGAGGTTGGCCTGCTTGCCTATCATTGGCTGTTGAAGTATGGACAAGCTCTAGGGACTTGGAATTGTCTTGTTTTGCTTCAGTAAACAATTTTGTTAGAGTTATTTATGATTCACAATAGTCTAAAAATAAAATCTTTTGTTCCCTTGTAGCTGCGTTGACTACCAACTTTAGAATTTACTTAGAGACCAAGTTACCATAAAAAAATTAGAATAATTTTTATTAGAGTTAACACATTAGAATTTCAGTGGGAGTAGTGCTGTTTACATTTTCCCTTCAGGTACTTATTTTTTCCATGTTCAATGGCTAGTATACAGATGCCTGTGTTTTATGTTAAGTAATTTGCCCCCCTTGGTGCAGTGAAATCCTGTTTATGTTGTGACCTTTCAGAGTAAATTGGTAAACATGTCAGATGCTAAGAACTAAGAAGGGAAGGGAAAATGTAGTTTCCAGGTAAAACTTAGGGAAGCTCCATTTAGTTGAAATTTTAAACAGTGAGATAAAAGACTATGTTGAAGCTTGAATGTTTCAAAATGATGATTAACGAGAAGCTTGTCGCTTAGAATTCACTTCAGGTACTGTGTTTCCAGTGTTAGCTCAAGGTAATTCCTTGTAACACAAATGGATGATTTTTATAGTATGCACACACAAGGTTAGTATAGTGTGGTAATAACTTAGCAATGCAATAAAATCTAATGTCTTTTTTTCACTTTGAACTTATTAACTTACCGGAAAGGCTGTTTTCATTTCTTCATTAGTATTTTTACCTTGGTATTTTTCTGATATTTTATGGCCTTTAAAAAACAATCTGGAAAGCTCTTGCTTTGGGAACATGTTTTATAGACTTTTATGGGCTTCCAGATAGTTCTTTTAATTTTCCATCACTGTTCAAATAAGCATGTGCATAAACATCACTTTAGGCTTGTAACCTTGGCACTTAGAGCAACAGGAAGCAGATGGACAAGGCTTTGCAGAGCCCAGAGGCCTGGGAGCCGCAGATTAATGTGTTGGTGGTGGCTGTGAAGCAACACTGAAGTTAGACTCAGGGTGGAAGATGCAGTGGTCAAGTCCTTTTGAGGTCATCATTTTGTTGTAGCAAACTCAGATTGTTATGTCCAAAACCAAGGGAAGCTTCTGGTAGATGGATACAGGGCTGTTTGGTGGGTGTAGCTCTGAGAGTGGTCCTCATTGGGATTAAGGGTGCGGGTTAGTTCAGTATCCATGAAGTAGCAGATTATCCGTTGGTGCAGCAGCTCAGAGGGTCCACCTGTGAAGGTGGAGTTACACTGTTGGCGCCATCTGAAGCTTCTTCCTGTGTGCACCAGTGTATGAGAGATTGTGTGCTCTGTGTGTGTGTGCTTTTCATGTGTGCTTTGTGTGTGTGTTTCTGTTTTACTAAACTCCAGTCAGTATGTGTTTAGGGTAGTTCTGAACAATTTCATGTTTTTTAAAAAATATATATTTGGTACAGTGTCTCACTATACAGCCTGGACTCATAGCAGTCCTCCTGTTTTCAACCTCCCCAGCACTGGGATTACAGGCGTGAGCTACCAAATTCTAACTCGGGTTTCTGGCTCAGTGCGCCCTGGGGCGGGGCTGGCAAGGCATGGAGGACCAGGGTTTGAACCCTGGTCCTTGCACTTACCTAAGTACGCGATTAGTCTTCTGAGCTATCCACTGGCCCTAACAATTTCTTTTTAAAACTTTATTTCTCACTGATAGCATTCTTGCTTTGACTTTGGGCTGAAATCTTTGTGACAGAAATAGTGAGTGGAAGAGGCAGGGATGGGTATAATTTAGCTAGTATGAGCTATAAAAAGTGCATTTATTTCACTAAATTCTAATAAAAACAGAACAAAGATTTCATTTAAACATCAGATACTCCTACAAAGTAGAGATTCGGTCTGCGTGTACTTGCTTATCTCTGGGATTAACAAAAACACTGAGATGAGTTAAGTTCTTGTTTGGCTCATCCTACAGTGTTGAAGTAACATAAAGATAAAAAATTTCATGCCGAAGTAGAGGATATAAGAAAAAGTTCTTTATCTTTTTTATTTTTTTATTTTTTTATTTTGGTACAGGGTCTCACTGTGCAGCTAGGACTCATAGTGATCTACCTGTTTCCTGCCTCCCAAGTGCTGGGATGACAGGCGCTACCGCGTCTGGACTCATCGCTGGCTCCATGTGCAAGAGGAGGGCTGGCGTGGCAGGCTGGGCCAGGAACAAAAAAAAAAATTCTTTAAATTCTATCAAAAGGGAGATTCAACAAAATTGAGAGTCAGGGAAAGGGAAAATAGATCTTAAATACTTATTTAAATATATAAGAACAGGTGTAAAAAGCATGTAAGTGCCAGATCCCAGAAGATAAAGGGAGTGCTAAAATAAAGGTATTGGCCTGGGGAGCTAGCTAAGTCGACTAAGCGCCTGCTTAGCAAGTGCAAATGCCTGAATTTGTTCCCCAGTACCGGATGCCATGCCATGTGGCCACCAAAACCAGGTGAGGGGTTGCATGCCGCGTCAGCACTGGGGAGGCTGAGACAGGAGGATCACTAGGAGTCTGAGCTGCATAATGAGATCCTGTACCAAATAGATAAATAAAAGATTAAAGTAAGGATATTTAAAGTCTGGGACTATAGCTCAGTGGCACAGTGCCTGCCTGGCAAGTGCAAGGTCTTGAGTTTGATTCCCAGTACTAAAAAATAAAAGTATTTAAACTTGCCTAATATTTGGTAAACAGCATATCAAGGACAAACATCTTTGCAATAATTTGATTAAAAAACTCAAAATTGACAAAGTCTGATATTAAAAAGATCAAAGAAGTACTTAAAAATAATACTGGACTGGGGTCCGGCAGGATGGCTCAGTAGTCTAAAGCGCCTGGGTAGGAAAGCATGGGCGGCTTTTTCGATCCCCAGCACCACATGCTACACCAGCCCTGCCCTCAGGGCAGGCTGAGCCGGCCATAAAAATAAATAAATAAACAAAAGTTCTGAAACAAGAAAAAAAAATTAAAAAAAAACTGGACTGTAGCTTAAGTTTATCATCTTTATGTAGAATAACATATTAATATTAAAAAGATAATCAACTTAGGTAATTCAAGTGGAAGAGATCAGAATGTACAGTTCTGACTGCAGTTATTTTACCAGAAGCAATAAGTACCTTTTCTTGATCAGTGAAATCTTCATAACAAATTACTTTCAATCTTGGGGCCGGGGGACTTGCACAAGCATGACTGACTTATGGAGAACCTTATCAAAAAGTGACTCGGCAAGCTAGGTGTGGTGGTACACCCCTGTAATCCCAGCGCTTGGGAGGCTGAGGCAGGAGGATCAGTGTGAGTCTGAGACCAGCTTGGGCTATAAAAGTGAGCTCAAGGCCAGCCTGAGCTACATAGGCTCAAAAAGATAAAAAAACAAAACAAAACAAAGCAAAACCCAGATTTTTAAATACATAAGTCTCTAAAAATTTGATAAATACATATATAATTTTTTTAAACAATTGTATAGAACAAGGTATAGGACATTTACCTCTGTCCTGAAGGTAACCTTGTGTTGTCTGCTATCAGTTCTCTCTCTGTCTCTCTGTCTCTGTCTCTGTCTCTGTCTCTGTCTCTGTCTCTGTCTCTCTGCCTCTGTCTCTGTCTCTCTGTCTCTGTCTCTGTCTCTCTCTCTCTTTCTTTCTCTCTCTCTGTCAGCATTTTCACACAGGGTCTCGCTGTGCAGTTGAGGCTGGCCTTGAGCTCACTTTTGTAAGCCCGGCCTGGTCTTGGACTTGCACCGATCCTTCTGCCTCAGCCTCCAAAGTTCTGGGATATAGGTGTGCACCACCACGCCCGGTCGTCAGTCTTCTCTTAATTGTCTGCCTGCAGATAACTGCTAATTTTTAGTTAGGCAAGTTGAACCTATGGATTAGTTTTATGTAAGCAAAATAGTATGTACACTAGAGTACTTCTGTAGTGCCTGGTTTCTTTTGCATTGGTACAGGGTCTCACTACACAGATCAGATTGGGGTTGTAGTGATCCTCCTGTCTTTAGTCTCCCCATCGCTGGGAATACAGGCACATGCTCACACACCCAGACTCTGTCACTGGCTCAGCAAGCCCGGGGGGCGGGGCCTACGTGGCACGTGGGATGGGGGAATTGAACCCTGGTCCCTGCTCTTGCCAAAGCCGGTGCCTTGTCTGCTGAATTACCTAGCTGGCCCTTGTTTGTATGCTTTGTTTGTTGTATCTTCTTTTTACTTCTGAGTAGTACTTCACTGTGCAAAAATCTCAAAAGGATTTAAATAGAGAATTTAGAGAGGCAAATGGACAAATGCTCATAATAATGTGAAAAAGATTCTCAGCATGCTTACAGTAGTCATCAAGGAAGTGCAAACTAGAGTCACAGTGAGATACAACTATTTACTTAGTGTGGCTAAAATTAACAAAAAAGTACTAGTAGTGCCAAGTGTTGGCAACCAAGCAATCTCATGGGTTGCTTTAGGGGCCTAGAATGATGGAACCACTTCTCAAAATAACTTGGTGAGCTCTTGTATGGTTAAAGTTAAGCATATATTTATCACATGATATAGATATTTTATTCTTAGTAGCTACAAAGTAGAAATAACTCATATGTTTATCATCAGGCAACAATCGATAGATGCATTGTTTTTTTTTTCCTTTCACCTGAGGATTATGGTTGACTGGTGTAGAAATATATAAAACTCTCAGAAATTTCGATATGGAATGACTTAAAAGTATAAGTAGGTCTTTGTTAAGCCAAAATGCTAATATAATCCTATTTTATTTTTATTCCTTTAAAAGTCATAATGCAGCCAGGTATGGTGGCACACACCTATAATCCCAACATTTGGGAGGCTCAGGCAGGAGGATTGCTATGAATTTGAGTCTACCTTGGGCTGCCTAGCCAGACCCTGTCTCTCTCTTTTTTTTTTTTTTTTTAAATGGCCAGCTCATCCTTCCCTGGGGGTGTGGCTGGTGCAGCATGTGGTACCAGGGATTGACTGCGGTCCCTGAAGTTGCCTGAGCTTGCCTAAGCAGGTGCTTTAGGCCGCTGAGCCATCTTGCCGGCCCCCAAGATCCTGTCTCAAAACAACCATAAGTAACATTTTAAAAATGAATTTTTGTGTTTTGTTTTTGCAAACTAGATAAGCTAGTAGAACCTGATAAAAAAATGTGGCCCAACCACATTATTCCTGCCTAAAAATAGTTCCCTTCCAAAAATTTCCTTCTCTGGAGTTTGAAGTGAAACATCTAGAAAGTATAGTGGAGTTTTTTTTTTTTTTTTTTTTTTTTTTATCACCAAGACATAAACAATAGAGCAGTTTTTGATTCTTCTCAGATTGTCATTTTTGAGTTCTAAATTCTCTTGCTTTACATATTTCATGAGATTTAGTGAGATTTTGGAAACAGGTTTATCAAAATGGTTAGATTGCATTTTAAGCCAAAACCTTTCATGGCATTCCATGTTTTTTTTTTTTCAATAGTAAAATAATAAATTTGCATTATAATTTCTGGTGGTGGTTTTAGTTGCTTATAAATGAGACTAAGTTACAGTGTATGAACATTCTAAGGGTGGTGAATGAAGTGAGCTCTCAGGTATACTTATTAAGATGGTAGAAAACAGGTTAAGATCAGAAGTCAGACTTACCTTTTCATAGTTTGTATATTGTATTATTTTTTCTTAAAATAATACTATGAATTTGAATCTTATTTTTATAAATGAAACTTGTAAGGTTAACTACAAGTTTCATGCTGTTTCAAATTAATTTAAGTTAGGTTGAAAAGCTTTTTCCTAAAGACACACTGGTAATCTTGTGCTACATTTAGACAAGAGAAGCTATACTAAAAACTTTAAAAAAAAGGATTACAGTAGGCTTGTGGCTTAATTTTAAGTATTTAGAATTGATTTTTTTTGTTCTTTAAAAGTGCAAGGTTATTTATACACTGGAAAGTAGGTTTAAAAATTTTTTACATAAAGAAGAAATGTGTTAAGCCTGTTATCTTATTGTAAAAATGTAGTCATTTTCGAGGCAACTTTCCACTAAATTGAGTGTGGGTCACTACCAACATGAAACATTTTTACTTTCCCCTTCTCTTCATAGTTAAATTTAGTGAGGAAAAATTAGTAAACAGAAATTAGTGTGAATTTTTAAAAAAATCCTAGATGATCTATTTCAAGATCAATTATTAAAATCTTCATGCAATAATACTTTTTTTTTGGTCTTTTTGAGACAGGGTCTCACTATGCAGTTCAGGCTGGCCTTGAGCTCACTTTTGTAGCCCAGGATGGTCTCGAACTCACACCAATCCTCCTGCCTCAACTTCCCAAGTGTTGGGACTACAGGCGTGCGCCACCACGCCCGGCTATGTAATAATACTTTGAACAAAGAAAGCTATTGACAATAATTTCCTAAAGCATCGTTTTTCAGATATTTTCCACTATGCTTTTCTTTTTAGGTTTTTCCTCATGTGGCCACTGTGAGCATTGGTGGTGGAAGGGCAACCTAAGACTGTAATGGTTTTATTTTGAGGGGTAGAGAGAAGGAACTGGCTGATAGCACAGCCTTTAAATGTGATTCTCTGGTCTTCATCAAAAATTCTGCGAATGATAGGTATTTATCTCACTTTTTATTTGAAAATGATTTTCCACGTAGGAGTTGTGAAAGCAGTACAGAAAGTACTACTGCATCCTTATTTTCTTCATTTTAAAAAATCATCAATGGATGGTGGATTTTGTCAAAGGCTTTTTTTGTGTCTGTTTCCATCAGTGCTTCTCAACCTTTCTAATGCTGTGACCCCGCAATACAGTTCCTCATGTTGCAGTGACCCCACACCAAAAAATAATTTTGGTGGCTACTTCAAAACTGTAATTTTGCTACAGTTATGATTCGGAATGTAAATACCTGATATGCATTATGTATTTTCATTGCTACAAATCAAATATAATTTAAACATAGTGACTAATCACAAAAACAATATTTAACTATATGTTGAGAAATATTTATTACTAATTCCAATAAAGAACATTTCACCGTGGCATAGCATGGGTTTAAATATACATTTTCTGATGGCTTTAGGCAACCCCTGTGTTTTGGTTGTTTGACCCCCGCTGGGGTCTCGACCCACGGGTTGAGAACCGCTGGTTTAGATGATCATGTGAGTTTTGTCCTTGCTTCTGTTTATGTGATGGATTGCATGTATTTATTTGTATATGTTGAACCACCCAGCATCTCTGGGCTGAATCCTGCTTGATCATGATGTATGATCTTTTTGATGATTTGTTACATCTTTTTTACTACTTAGGTTTGACCTCATTAAAGCAATTTGCCTGAAGTTCTCTTTTATGGATGAATCACTTTCTAGTATTAGAATCAGGAATGTTAGCTTACCAGGAATCACTTTGAGACTGGTTTTCTTTGATTTCATTAAAGCAGTTGAGAAGTATTGGTACTTGTAGGGAGCCTTTTTTGGTCCTTATATTGGTCCAGGAAGTTAGGATACGTTATGGGAATCCCACCAAATTAATTCCAACCTATCCAGTGCAGCCCACAGTGAGAATAAAGGCACTAAGGCATATTTATAGTTATGGGGACCCAATGGGCCCTAAGTCCAGCCATGGAGATGGCTATCCAGAACAAAGGCCTTGAACCAGGGCCGAACCAGGGTTTTATTCAGTCATGAAGGAGGAGTGGTTTATGGAGGAATGACTGAGAATGGTAAGGAGTAGGTGAGTACTGTGAGCTGAGCTAGGTGGGTGGCCTGCATGTATCTCTGCAGTATGCAGAGAGAAAGATACACACTCTCTTCTTCCTGTGGACTTGTTTTCTTATTTTTTGGCGGAACCGGGGATCGAACTCAGGACCTTGCACTTGCCAGGCAGGCAGTTGTGCCCCTGAACTGTCTCCCTGGCTCTGAGAAAGATTGTACAGAAAAAGTAATTTGCATTATATTATTGAGATGGTATCTAATGTTTTGGGGCACTGTGTTTCAGCTCTGATGTGTAACCTTTGAAACCCCAGGAAGCCATAGCCTCTATGTCAATGCTGTATCCCAGCCAACAGTGTGAAGCATTGGCTCTTTGTCCTGTCTCTCTACCTGGCTCATATTAAAGAGCAGAAGGTGTGGGTTATCAGGGAAGACATGCCATCTTCAAGGACTACCACTGTCACCTTGGGTAGATCAATATGCAGTACTTAAAGCCAATTGAAGGGTAACGAAATGAGCTCTGCACCTGTTAGTACATGGAAATAGGGACAGGCGCAGCCAAAATGGAGACCATTGTTCTTTCAAGGAGAGTCACCCAGGTGGTTCTCCACAGAAAACGTTTTTGTTTTTTAATTTGAAAACACTTGCAAATATTGACTGAAATGATGACATTTTAACATCTGCCCATGTTTATATGTTAAGTAGAGACAGGAAGGTATACACAAAGATTTGACAAGCTGTACATATGTATGTTTAAAAGTAGTCTGTATTATTTTTTACCAGTCAAAACACACATAATATATTTTATTATAAAACAGTAGGCACTGTTACCTACGAGATATGTAGTCTAACAGGTCACACCTGTATTTGCTATCAGTATGAAATGCCGGAGGAGTTACGTCAGAAATCAACCAGATGAACTCATATACTGTTATCATGATGGTACGTGGCCTTTAGTCAGATTAAACCAGTGTCGCATTCAATGTTTGGGATATGGCCCATGGGTGTCACCAAGGGACCCTGTTGAGGGCTTTCTCCTTTCAGCACTGGGACTCTGAGTTTCTTGTTTCAAAGATAAGCCCTGGTTCCATCTATAAGCCCAAAACTGTTGGACATTCAGCAAGTGTCTCCAGGCTTTTTTCTACCATTACAGGATTTGTGTGCCTGTGGGAACCTGTTTCAACCAATGAAATACTCTTAAAGTTTTGTACATGAAACAGCAGTGTGTATTACATATTATAAAATAGATCATTTTGATTAGTTGGTTATTATTACACTATATAGATAGGATGAAATCTCTCCAGGACCAGAGAGCCTGTCTTTTAGGCATAACAAAAAGGAATGAGTGAAGAAGAAGCTACAGCTTTAAATGAGGTAGTTTTCTAATGACTTTTTATTGAGGTACAGTGAGTGGAAAGAAGATCGGGGTTGGAGAAGGACAAAGAGACTGGTGCTAATATCCAGCAGTAGGCTGCATTTTACCTCTAGTCCCGATTACTCAGGGCTCCTCTGTGGAGATGATGGGTAGTAGAGATAACAGCCTTGCCAGAGGGAGGAGGAAGCCCAGGGTCCTGTAGTCTTACTGGAACACCTGGGAAGCTGAGTCTGAGCCCTGCAGTCTCGTCTGGCTTCCAGGGGCTGCTGTGGTAGTCAGGGCATTGCTTCGTGGGCTGTTTAAGGCAGTCATTGAGCTCTACTTGGAGTCAGAGAATCATTACTGTCTCTTTTTTTTTTTTTTTTTGAGGCTGCAACAAAGACAGTCTTTTTGATTGCTTTTTTTTTTTTTTAGTTTGGATTATAGGACACTAAGGAAGCAGTTTTTACTAAAGTATCTAGTCAGCTATCTGGAGTAAAAGCTATCTTTTGTGGTTCTTTTCTAATATGTGGCGCTGACTGAGTGATGAACTTATCTGTAAGAATAATCTGTCCCTCTATTGAATTAGGGCCTAGGGAAATATGTTTTACCAGTGCCTCTATTACATGTTCTAAGAAAGCAGAGAAGTTTTTATTTTTTTCCTGATGATAAATAGCTGAAAATTTCAAATAACTAGTAGGGTTAATTTGAATCCTTTTTAAATCTTTAAGAATTCTGACTTGAAAATGTCATTTAATCTTCTGTCTTGCTGTTTGGGCAGCAGGGGTTTTGGATAGGGCGTCTTTGCGCTCTGGTGGGAATTGGTTGTTTCCCTGGCCCTCAATCTTCTGGATGTTTAAAATTAACAATATGCTGTTCATTTTCTAATGTAATAGCAGCTTATAATGCTGTTTATCTCTCCTTAGAAGTCAGTGAGTTTAATTTAAGATTAACATTACAGCTTTTAAGCCTAGCTTATAGGTCTGAGAAAATTCTCTAAAGATATCACTGTACTTATCAGAGTTATCAAAAAAATTTCCAGGTTCAAAGTTCATCTGTTGGGGCCCGGCGGGATGGCTCAGTGGTCTAAAGCGCCTGCTTGGGAAAGCTTGGGCAGCTTCAGGGACCGTGGTTCGATCCCTGGCACCGCATGCTGCGCCAGCCCTGCTGTCGGGGGCCGGCTGAGCCGGGCAGAAAAATGAGTGAATAAACAAACAAAGGTTCTGAAACAAGAAAAAAAAAAAAAAAAAAAATTCTTAAACAAACAAACAAACAAACACAAAACCAAAGTTCATCTGTTTTAGGTCACTGAGTGAAAAGGGCCCATGACCTCTGCAAGTTACAAATTGTCTATTTACTTCTCGTGAAAGATACTGTCCTTGGGGAGCTTGCATAGACTCAGCTAAGGATGGATATTGTTCTGTAGAGGCCTGGATTGTAGCTGGTCTAGCAGCCCCATCTTTTAGACTAGCAGGGCATATAGCAGAAACCTTAGCTTTATTCATGGTGGGTGAGGCTTTGATTAAGGCTGTCTCGTCCTCAGGTTCCAATGGTTGCGGGGGGAGCAGCCTCAGGCTCTCGGAGCAGTGAATGCTGTAAGAGCATGAGGTGTTGGGCTTTCCTGTGGCTTACATTTATGTTTTCAAATTAAATGAGGACTATTTCTTAATATAAATAAAATCTGAACCTAAGATATTTTTGACTTTTTTTTTTCTTCAAATAAATGGTATCACTTTACCTTTGGTATTTCCCATGTTCTCAGGCTTATGTTTTAAACAGTATTGAGACTTTGGAACCTTATGTACACTTTGTGTTTCTCCACAACTTACAATTATTGATCACAATCCAAGCAATGAGAGTCTATTGCAGCGAGTAACAGAAGTAATGGGAAAGATATCAGGAATATTTTATGATTATGGAAGTTCAGATGAGATTTCATGAACACATACCATTAATCAAGGTGTGCTGTGAGCCTTTCATGTTATATCACAAATGGGCTTCCATCAGCAGTACCATAAAGGCAGTACCTTGCCCTGTTTAGCAGTGGTTGCAAGTAGAAAGTCAGTCCTCATTTTGTCAACGTTTGACACCAGAATGGAGTCCTACATGGGACTGGCATCAGAAGGGGTACACATGCTCCTGGGTACATGGGCTCCAGTGCATCCAGCTCCCTGGCAATCCCAGTGCTGAAGTGGTCAGAAGAGGACTGAAGATGAAGAGCAGCAGGGTTTGAAAGTTCCTGGGTGTTCAAGGTTCTGCCAGAGACATTAGCATCCAAAGGCAGTCATAGCATCAGCTGCAGAAAGGATCTGCTGTCCTTTCAAATGCTTGTTAGTTTGAATTTGTCGAAATCCTAACTCCCATGGCAGTGGAACTGATAAGCTCTTGCAACTATGTGCTCATTTAAAAAAAAAACAAACAAACAACAACAAAAAAACAAATAATTGTAGAAGAACTTCAGAAAAATAAGAAAACATGGCCAGGGAGATAGCTCAGTGGTGTAAGTGCCTTCCTGGCAAGCGCAAAGACCTGAGTTCAATACCTCTTCACCTAGAGCCAATGCCATGACTACCAGGGCTTGTCCTGGAATCCTCACTGGGCTATTTCTCAGGCTTTGGGCTGCCTAGGGTGCTACAGAGCCAGGCGCGGGGTTCAGGTCCTGACCGTTTTGTAATAGTATTACTTTAGTTAAAATATAGGATCATAATCAGTATTTTACCTTGCATTCAATTTTGGATCTAGGGAGTAAGAGTAAACATCCTCTAGTAACTTTGGCTGTGAGCATCCCAGATCAAAGGATAGTTTAAGCAACTCCTCCTTATTTCTAAATTGATTTTTTATATCCTCAAGCCCCACCACCCCCCATTAGATTCTACTCCAGAGCAAGTAGATTCCATCTGGAGAGAGATTGGAAAACAAAATCCAACTAGCCTATCCTCAAACTGGCCTGCAATTTTATCTTCCCAGGAAGCTCATGAAGTGTGTATTGCCTCCTATTGAACATTTATAAGCATAAGTCACAATTGTTCTAGTAACAACAACGTCTATAGAAGGAAGCATAACTATGTAATAAACTGTGACATAGAAAGGTGAGTTGGAAATGTGCTATGTGAAAGCTAAGACATTGCCGTGTTGGGGTAGAGTGTAGTTACCAGAGCCTGGAAAGGATGCATGGGAAAGAGGGTGGACAGTAGATACACACAGGGAGACAGTCAGGGAGGCGTAACTTCTAATGTTCTGTAGCACAGTAGGTAACATTCATTGACAGTAAATAACTATATTTCACAGTAGGAAGGATTTTGAATGTTCCCAGTACAAAGAAATGTTTGGAGTGATAGATGTGCTAATGACTCTGATCTCACAATTGCAATTAGGTATGTTTTTAAATGTCACATGATGCTCCGTAAATATGTACAGCTATGTGTCAATTAAAAATAAGAATAACTAATAATTCTGTAAGTAGTGTTAAAGTGGCATTAAGATAACATTTTTGTTTTTTTTTGCAGTTCTATTCATGTGCATGAGAGTTAAGTACTGTTGAAGAATTTCTGTAGTTGCTAAGTTCATGTAACAATTTTTTTCTTTTTTTGCTGTGACACTATATTTAGGCTACAAGTGAAAGTGTGAAGTTAGTTACCCTGAGCAAATGACGAATGAAACCAGAAATAACACTTTTTATATCTGCATCAGTGCAGTTTACTATTAGGACTTCTGGAAACTTCTGTGGGAGACTCACAGAGCTGTGAAGATCAGTGCAGCTGTACACATAACACTCATCTGTAAGGACTCTGTCCATCACTCAGCTTTCTTCATAAAACCCAGCTGTGCTTTATATAAGCACAGACAAAAGAAGCCACAATTCATTGTGTCTGCAAAAGAATTTACTTTTATGAACAGCTTCTCTGAGATACAAACTTCACTAACAATAATTCAAGGTCAGATACAATGTCTCTTTTGTGTTACTCTGCTGAAGAAACATCCTGACCCTTCTTCCTCCCCCATTCTCTTCTTCATCTGTTTGTCTCTTTCCTCATCTCCCTTTTCCCCCAGCTTATATTTTCCTCCACTGTGTTATAGGTAATGTTATTTCCTCTAAACACTTGTTTGTCTTTGGGAAATAGATTGGTTTTCCTTTTAGGTTGACTTCTTGAATAGGTACACTTAAATGTCATATATATATATATATGTATATATATATACATATATATGTGTATATATATATACACATATATATATGTATATATATATATATATATATATATATTCATCTCTGTCTCTATCTTAACTCTACCTCAAAGATGCACATTGTGCACTTTCAGAAGTTAGCCTTCAACAGAAATGTATGTATGTATGTATGTATTTTGTGCAAGGTCTCACTACACAGTTCACACATGTAGTGATCTTCCTGTTTTCAAGCCTTCCAGTGCTGGAATTACAGGCATGTACTACCATTCTCGGACTCAGTCCCTGTCTCAGCATGCCTAGGGGCATGCCAGCAGTGCTGGGGATGGAATCCTGGTCCCTGCGTTTGCCTAAGTAGGCACTTAGTCTGCTGAGCTATCTCGCCAGCCCTCTTCAACAGATTTTTGCAGTGCAAATAACATGCTGGCTACCCTGAAATTTAAAAAAAGAGGGCCTTTTAACTTTCTTTTTGTTAGCAGGGGTCAAATTCAGGAACTTTTGCTTGCTAGGCAGGTGCTTATCCACTGAGCTATGTCTCTAGCCCCCTGACCTTTTATTCTAGACACAGGGAGTGTTTCATCATGTCCAGTTCCTTTGTGTTCCCTAAGGGTGGTATGAAGGTGTCCAAGTGAACACTGTATACGAAGATGATTTGTGTCACCTGTAAAGAGCCCAAGCATAAGAAACTTCTGCCTCTTAAGGAAATTTCAGCTGAATTGTCATGGATTGAGTCATCCCTGTTTTCATGTACAATAAATAAATCTATCCTCCGGGCCAGTTAGTGAAACTGTCCTTTTCCTCCAGACTTTTCCTCACAAAAAACCATGGAAAAATAGTTGGTCCAGAATCATACATCTTAAGGTCTCTACCTGTAGGACACATGTCAGATACCTGACACACCCACATACAAGTGTCTCCTAACACACCCTTTCTGTTGTATGCACCACTCATTTGTACATTGATTTGCTTCTGCCCAGTTTTCTGTGAGTACATCACTCCATCAGGCTCATAGTATAACCCAGTGTTTACTACTAGTTCTATTTTATTTCCCTTATTAAACATTTTAGGACTGTTTTTGGCAGGATGATATATAGAAGGGTCAGCTCAATCTGCCATATTTACATGAGAATATCATGTTCAGTTACTTTGAGAAATCCCCCACATTTCTAGGTTCTACCATAGAAATTGATGTGCAGTCATCCTTAAGGTTTTTACCTAATGCTCTAAAATATTGTCTCTCTCCCTTTTTTTTTTTACTGTTCTGAAAAATCAGTCCCAGTACCTCATGCAATCTAGATGCATACTGTGTTGCTGAGTATACTCAAAGGCCTCCTTCAGTTTCTCTGTCTGTCTCTAAAGTGTAGTGTGTGACCACACAGCCAACCTTTGGGTGAAACCACAGTTTACTTCACATTCATCTGATGAAATCTGGGAATGGGATCTGGAGTCTGCGCGCGTTGCAGTTGCCACTCGTTAGCCTAAAAGGGCTGACGGTGGGGAATCACGCTGCAGTGAAGCTAGAGCTTCCCATTAGCCAGCAGGTGGGAATATTGACAATCACAATATAAGCGTAAAAGGAGGAGGAGAGGGCATAAGGTGACACAGAAGTACACATGGGTGCAGGGTACTTTGAGTAGCCCTGGATTTGGGATGATCAGAGGAAACATTTGCCCTGTAGGTATGTGGTGTCTGCTGCTTATGCCTGTGCAGGGCACAGATCATGGGGCCCTGGGCCCCTGGGCCAGGAACTCACTGTTTTTTCTTTTAGAGGATGTTAATGTTCTTTTAAAACTCCTGTAGAGCCGGGCGCGGTGGCTCACGCCTGTAATCCCAGCACTCGGGAGGCTGAGGCAGGAGGATCGTGTGCGAGTTCGAGACCAGCCTGGGCTACAAAAATGAGCTCAGGACCGGCCTCAACTGCATAGCCAGACCCTGTCTCAAAAAAGACAAAAAAAAAAAAAAAAAAAAAAACTCCTGTAGAACTTTAAAAAACGAAGTAATCCCTTCTTATCAGTACACATCAAATTTTTGTTACCTGGTTTGAAAAGCTAAATTTGTTGTAGCTTTGCATTGTTGGCAGAAATGCCCACACTATAGCAGGGTTGTTGGGTTAATGTCCGTGGAGCCTTAAGTGCTTGGGTTATTGTAAGTGCTGTATACGTGCTCTTGTCAGTGTGGTGTGCTTTTTACTTCATTGAAGCTCTTTGAGTCACAAAGTGGCAGCTTTGGTTATTGAAAGCAGTCTACTTGCATGAAAATTTATAAACAAAAACCAAAACACCATCTATACGAGTTTGCCATAAAACCTGCTCTTTTGTAGTCGCCGTAACTGTCAAGTGATGCCACTTATATGAGGTGTCAGAATCAAAATCTTCAGCTTCATTGCTTCATCCATAGGTAGTACATTCAATTTATTTATTTGTATTTATTTATTTTTTAGTACATTCAATTTAAATTGTTCTACAAAATGAAGTGAAGTGTGTTCTTTTAACCTATTTATTTATTCATTTATTTATTTATTTTTTCCTGCCTGCCATTTAACTATTTCTCCTATCTTTGGTTTCTGAAAATGAGGGTTTTTTTTTTTCCCCAAATTATTATATCAGAGGGGCTGAGGAGATAGCTCAGTGGAATAAGTGCTTGCCTAGCAACTGTGATTATATATATATATATATATATATATATATATATCCATCCATCCTCTGGTTTGATTGTTGTAACTGAAACTCTGGTGAGGGCCCCTCAGTTAGCATAGTTACCATTGAAGTCTGAGAACCAGAGTGGGAAAATTACTTGAAGTACAAACCACTGAATTCTTTTGACTTTTTCAATACTTTTGGTAAAGTGACTGGTTGAGGAAGACGTGAAGACTGATAGGAAATGGGTTTCTGTTAGTGCCACAGAATTTTGTGAGGCTTTGTGGAGACTTTGGAGAGGAAATGTATTCAGGACAGACAGGATGTCGTAACTGTGGTAATTCCTGCCTCAGTCTTGGCTCTTTCTTCTCGAGGACTCTGTTCTCTTGGTTGGAGTGCTCTCTCCCAGCCTTGCTTGGTGCCGAGCCCTGCATGGCATGCAGGGTCCTGAGAGGGGGTGACCAGAGATAAGAAGAAGTAAGACACAAAGTAGAGCTGGGACTGGGTGGGACCTGGCCTCACTGATGCAGAGGTGGTGGTGTCTCAGTCCAGAGGCTTCATTTACACAAAGTAAACAAAAGCAAAATGCACAGGATGGGATCCAGAGTGCAGGGTCTCTGTGTGCTGAGAACATGGAAAGCAAACCATTCTCCAAGCTGTCCGTGCTGTAGTTAACAAGGAAGAGCACCAAGGCCAGATACCTGTGGATGCGCAGTTCTGCTAGCGGTCAGCTTGTTCATGCCACTGTCCACCCTGGTACTCACTGTCCCTGGGCCTGGCTGTGCTCTTGTCCTAAGGCCTTTGCCTTCATGTTCTGTAGTTTAGTGGCTCCCATGGGTTAGTATCACTGATGTCCAGTCTGAATGTTGTTAACACTGGTCTAACTCATTCAGAGCCCCAGTAGTCAGCTATGGTGGAGGCAGGCCTCTGTCTCAGCAGTCTGGAAGCCTGAGGCAGAAGAATTACAGATTAGAGCCAAATTTTGGCAGTTTAGACCAAGTTCCTGTCTCAGAAATAAAAATCAAAAGGAGCTGGGGTTCCGAAAGCCCTAGTTTAGTCCCCAGCAGCAAAGAAATAATACTTACCAACCAATCCGTCTGATATAGAGTCTGGGTGTATCTCAGTGGTAGAAACATATGTAGCAATTACCAGGCCCTGGGTTTCATCTTCAGCACAACAGAAAAACAAACAGCAATGAAATAGGTTATTCATTGTAGAAGAACTTTTGAAACTTAGGAGAAAATAAATAGCGCAGAAATAATACAAAATGTTTGCTTTTAAAATCTAAGCTTTAGCTCCTGAGGATCCCACCAAAGAGATTGGAGAAGCTCACTGAGTTGTTGGCCCCTTCTGTAAGCTGGCACACCTTACGCAGGTGGGCTCTGCCTCCCCTCTTCACTTTAGACCGCTTTTCCTCTTTGTTGCCACTTGCAGCCATCTCCTGCCAGAGCTAAACAGAGACAGATGATGTTATTCAGTAACTACAGACAGTTGAGCAAAGCTGAGCTTGGTGCTGATTTGTGCAGAAGCAGTATGGGCATTTGAAAGGCACTACTCTTTTAGTGCACCAGGGGCTGTGTCATTTTGAGTTTACCTAGTGATCGGTCAGCACTGGGCATGTTACATTCAGATTCCAGCAAAATTGTACCATTTTCTTTTCATCAGTAAAGTTGATCTTAAGATCAGCTTGTTTTTCTCCTGTGTTCTGCTTTTATTCTGTCCCCTTTTCTGTTTTGTCTCTTGTTTGAGTTCACTTTGTCTTTCACTTGCTAGAATAAAAAGGCTGATATTAGATTTTTGAGCTTTGGCTGAGTTTGCCAACAGTGATGTTGACTGGGTTGTAATTTTTAAAAACCGTAGGGGCAGCTTTATTGTGGCAGAAGAGGATTTGAATGAGGAAAATTATGAACAAGCCCTATCATATCTTATAAATCCTTATAGCATCCTTAAATCTCTTTCAGAACACGGTGTGATTTGTCACTTGTCAGACTTTGTGAACTACAGATATCATTCATCATGAGAGGGAAAAATTTCTATTTAAATGTTTGATCATTTGTCTTCAGAATATGTGATTTTCAACTTTTTAAGAGTCAAAACCCTAGAAGCAGTAATGACTTTGGGTCCCATTGGCAGCACTGGCCACTGGTGGGGTGCTCATGAGTGAAATACGGGCTTAGATTAGATGCTGCTTACACACCCTGGAGTCCCTGCGCGGTGCATTAGGTTTGAATGTTGATGTGCACAGCACCTGCAATGAAATATGTTTCTGTTTGCTGCATTTTAGGTAAAGATTTATTCTCTCCCTATTTTTTGTGAAGAATAGATTTATTTTACTGTTGGCCAAGAGCTTGGGTGAAAGAATGAAATGAAGATTTTTCTCCACAGATATTTCAACAAGCTCTGAGAAACTTGTATGTTTAACAAAAATTATAATTTTATAGATTTGTTTTGAATTACTTTAAAGTTTTCTGTTTATTATATGGCAATTTTCCATTTTTTTAAAAAAATAATGTATTTAGTATAGGTCTCACTACACAGATGGAACTTGTAGTGATCCTGTTTTCAGCTTCCCAAGCACTGGGATTATAGGCGCGTGCTTCCGTGCTCAGTCTCAGTCACCCTCTCAGCACGCTGGGGATTGAATCCTGGTCCCTGTGCCTGCCTAAGCAGGTGCTTTAACCCACTGAGCTATCTGGCTGGCCCTATATGGCAATTTTGATAGCACTTAGTTACACAACTAAGAAAGACCAGGGTTTTGTTTATTTATTTGTTCATTTGTTTAAAGGCAAGATTTTGGGGATGCTGTCATTCTCTTTTCATACCTGAACTCACTCTTGGTGCCAGGGATTGAACCGCAGTCCCTGAAGCCACCCAAGCTTTCCCAAGCAGGCGCTTTAGACCACTGAGCCATCCTGCCGGGCCCGATACCTTAACTCATTCTGTGTCTTCTTTGCCTACTCTATTTTTACCTGGTTAACTGTGTTCTTGTTCAAAACTTGTTCCCTAAAATCCTTTTGCCTTGTACAGTGGTAGAGTGACAGATCATGTGGCAGAGGTGCATACGTATGTTTGGAGAAAGGATAAGACCTAGATTTTACTTTCAGTGTAGGACTTTATGAGGTAAAATGATTGAAAGAGAGGTGATTTATACATTAGCAACTTATGGATAGCCCTAGGAAGTTTTCTTTTTTTCGGGGGGGGGGTGGTTAAAGTTGAATATGGGACAGAATTATTCATTCCTTGAGTCTACTCATTTAAGTAGTACTAAATGGCCTAAATTTTCCTAACCACAATTAAAACTTGGCCTTAAAAAATCAGTTTTCAATTTATAATTTTATTTTTTTGGTCTTTCTGAGACAAGGTCTGATGATGCAGTTCAGGCTGGCCTTGAGCTCACTGTGTAGTCCAGGCTGTTCTTGGGAATCACAAGGATCCTCTTGCCTCAGCGTCCTGAGTGCTGGGATTACAGACATGCACCACCACGCCTGGCCCAGTCTTCAGTGTTGGGTGTTGAAGCATTTTGTAGTCTTTTGTTTAAAAGGCTCAGTAAAAATTCCATTGATTAGTTTTCTCAAATATGTGATTTTTAAAGGATTTCCCCCTATCACCCCGAAGAAAACAAGTTTTTTTTTTGTCTTTTTGAGACAGGGTCTCGCTATGCAGTTGAGGCTGGCCTTAAGCTCACTTTTGTAGCCCAGGCTGGTCTCGAACTTATCATTACCTCAACGAGAGGAAGTAAACTAGTGTAGCAGCTTTTTTCTGTTTTCACACTGCAAATATTCTTTTAAGGAAGGTAGGTGTGTGTGATAGTATGTAAGAAGTTTTCAATTTCCACCAGAATTTTGCTTGAGGTAAAGAGTTAACAAATTGCTTGCATAAGCAGATCCACAGTTATTTTGTACATTCATGGCTTATGCTTTTAAAAGTGTTAAGTGATAATTTTACAAAAGGTAAAGTGTGAAATATTTTATTTAACTTATTAACAGGGAAATCAGATCTTATGATTGGCTTAAAGAAAAATTAAAAAAATGTTTTCTGTGTTAGAAAAATAACTGGTTATAGTTGGGGAGATAGCTCAGTGGTCCCAGCACCTGCCTGGCAAGTGCAAGGACCTGGGTTTGATTCCCTGTGCTGCGTGCCATGCCAGCCCTGAAACCCTGGGCACCTGAGCCAGCTACCGAAACAGGTGTGGTGGTTCATGCTTGGAATCCTAGTGTTGGGGAGGCTGAAACAGGAGAATCATTAGAAGTCCTAGCTGCATAGTTAGATCCTGTACCAAATAAAAGATTAAAAAAAAAAAAAAAAGCTAACTGGTTGATGCCCCTCAGAGCTACTGATCTTTGTGCTTGCCTGTTCTGTCAGACAGAAATTCCTTGTGTCTCAGTTGAATAAATGTGACTTCCAGCTATCACGTGACTTCCCTAAGTCTGGACTCTGTCCAGAGTGAGCAGTGAGTTGCTTTGGGCTCCTGTGCCTGGAGCAAGTGCCTGTCGTCTCCTTGTAGAGTGCCTGAGTGATGTGTCCAGTTGTTTTCCAAGTCTTGAATCTTTTCTCATACAAAAAGTGAAAAAAAACGGCGTGATACTTGTCTTCACAAGAAAACAAAGGTTAGGATAAAGGAAGATGAGACAAAGATGTTTTACTTAGGCAATGTTTCATATAAAAAATTGCATGTTATTTTTATGATAAATGAGTCCCCTCTTCCTGATCTGTAGCATCTGATGCTTTACCGAAAACGATGGGAAAGCTTAATTTTATTTAATTCATGTCACAAGGCCTGTGTTTATCCTATAGCTGAGTGGAAGGAACTCTTGAGTAGACCTGTGATCCCTTTAGCATTCAGCAGTTGACTTTGTAAATCCTTTTGTATTTTCATGTATTTCTGAGACAAAGTCCTGTTTTGAGTGGTGTAGTTATGGAAGATGTCATGTAATGTTTGCTAATAATACTAATCATTTGTATTTACTCTGTGATATAGGCACTTAGGCTTTTAGAACAGGGAAGGAATTTAGAGATCATATTTGTATGAATGAGGATGAAAAGATAAGTGACTTGCTGGACTTATTCTGGAAAGAAAAGAACTAAAATCCATGCCTCTTAATTCTGAACAAGCCTGTCCCCTCTTCAGGGAATGCATAATTGTGAGGCATAACTCTTAGAAAACTATAATCTTTATTTATTTTGAGTCTGTTACTTTGATTATCATGCAAGGTTTTTAAATCACAGAGATAATACATATGTGATTCTTATTCTTGAGGGTGTAAGATCTTGCTGAAGATACTACATTTTATTATTGTTTTTCAGGTAACTAATAACACAGGGAATAATTGCATAGTCAGTGAATGATTGATGGGAATAAATGCTGTAGAAATTTATAAGACAAAGTGGTTTGAGATGAAGATGCTGAGAAGGCAAATAACCGTGCAAAGCAGCACATGATTAAGGGCCTTAGGGAGCAGAGCCGGGATCAGGAAACATTTGCTTTCCCTGGAAGGAGAAATTGGTGTAATACCACACTCACTTTTGCCGCATCACTGAGTCTTAGTGTCATTTTGGTTTTGCCACTGATGTAATATTTGCTTCATAGTGCTGTTAAGAGTTAATTTAAACTGAATTTTGGTTAAATTATTCATTTAACTTTTAGATGATCCAGACAACCGTCAGGGCATTTGTGTTGATAACATTAGGGGTGGTGGCTAGACGTAATCCTGTCTAGTCATTCAGTAGGTAGCTACTTAAGTATGTATTTCCTCTAAGAGTCCTTGAATAAAATAAGGGCTGTAGCATTATGATGTCTAATGTTAAATCTGTTTCTATGACTTGTGGGAATAGCGAAGTTGTAAAAGAGCAGTGGAAAAGTTCACAGACATATGCTCAATTTTCAAGGGCATGTTGTGTATTAGTTTTAGCAAAGGTTAGGATTTTGATTGATATCTTTGTCAAGGTTAAAAGAAGCAAAATCTAAAGTTAAATGTTTCACAATTCTAACTGCTTTTGCTTGGTTCCTTTGCACATTTTATGTATTATGATTTTTAAATATTTAAGATTACAGGGCTTACCAGATAGCTCAGTGGATTAGAGCACCCGTTTAGGCCTATGCAGGGGCCAGGGGTTTGATTCCTGGCCTGCCATGCTAGCCTGGTCCCCAGGGCACACTGAGACTGGGTGTGGTGCTTCGTGCCTGTAATCCCAGCACTTGGGAGTCTGAAAAACAGGAGGATCACTACAAGTCCAATCTGTGTAATGAGGCCCTATCCACCCTGTACTAAATACATTAAAAAAAAAAAAAAAAAAAAAAAAGTTCCATCTCCTCTGGTAGAAAGTGGAAATGAAATAATTTAGTGTGATAGTTGTCAATGATAGTTCTCTGACCCTTTTCTGAAGGACAGGGAATAGTGTTTATGTCTATAGCATTAGGAAGGTGACAGTTTCTCTGAGCACTAATGACATGTAAAGGAGACATTTACAGTGTGCTACTTTTGGGTTGTCTGTAGAGATATAATTGATATTCTGCTTTTTCTTCCTGAATAGTGACTTTTTTCTTATTTAAAAAAAAAGGGGTTAGTAGATATAGGCTGACTGAAGAAAGGAGCTATCTTTGTTGGCCAACATTCTCATGTAATAATGAGTCATGAGGATTAGAAATGATTCGGGAGGATTTGAGGACATGTCTTCATTTCTATAACTGAAGAGTCTGTGGTCCTATCTAGAAACAGAGTTAGGAGTTACAGTGTATGTAAAGACACACACACACACACACACACACACACACACACACACGCGTGCGCGCATGCATGCATGCGTGCACGAGCAGTCTTGCATTTATTTCTAACTGCAGAGAGCCTCAGCCACGGTCTTCTGGTGTATTGGTTGGAACTTCTTCACAGTACATGGACATATAGAGTAATTTCTTGAGATTCGCTTCCTGAGAGCTTTGGTCAAGAGGATTTTACAGCTGCAGACTGTGTTGTATCTGGAAATGCTCCATGGACCCCTATGAACTGTTTCATCACCCTGGTACCTGCAGACTCAGTCCTTTCTAGCCTCACAGCTATGGTCTTAGGCATTTCTCTGTCTCTGGATGACTGAATGGCATTGTTATGTGTTGCAGGGAATGGGGACCTTTGCTTCAGCCTAGCTAAAACAAGAATAGTTCTGAGGACTGAGGCAGAATAGACAGGGGAGGGAGCTCAAAGAAATACAGTTTTAAAGGTATGTCATTAACTTGCAATTGTATGGAAAGTTTTTTTTTTTAAAGTCTTATCTAAAGCAAATTAAACTTTATGTTTTCATTTTGACCAACTGGGATTAATTTGGAAAGTAAACAATAATGAATTTTTTCCATGTAAATTTCTGTCCTAGAAATGATTATTTAGCTCTAACTGCTGAATTTGTATCAAAGAATTATGATCAAATAATTTCTCATTAAGTTGACAAATATTTGCTAAAAATGACTTTCAACTGTTCTCTTAAACGTTTAAAATTACTTTATTCTACTTATGTCTGATGCTAAACTTGAGAAACTCAGTCTTTTGTGAAGAGAATAAAATGACAAAATGTGTTAGGATTATTCAATTATTTTATGTAAATACAAACCCATTTACTTTGAGGAAAATCATTATGCCTTTTAAAATAAGATTGATCAATACCTTTCTTAGAATTTCTTTCATTGAAGTAATGAATAGATATTTTTATCCTTGAAATATTGCATTTTATTCTCAGCCGTCTGTGTGTGAGTAAATAAATTATCAGACAGCTAGTAGTTATGAGTGTCTTTCAAAGAGCATTTAAGTGCTTGTGATCACTAACCAAAGCAGTAGTATAGATTAAGTGTGTTGTAAACTACACATGAAAGCAATGTCTTTTTTATTATCTGTAACTCTAATGGAAAGAAAATGTTAATTTAGGGTAATGAAATAGGCCTCCAAGTATGATGGGTGAATAGACCATTAGGTTAATTAAAATGAGGATATGTATCACTGCTGTGGTGGAACTACTATTGTGGAGGAGACAGATTCATTTAGTGCTTGAATAGTAAAATTCACAGTGTGTCACTCCAAGCCTAGATTTACTACTGAAAGAACAAGATTAATGACAAGGTAACTCAGTTTTATTTCATTTACTTTACCTGTCACATTACTTGTCATTCTAGAGAGCCTGACAGTTAAAGGTGAAAATTTATCCAATCTTTAAGAAACCATTTAAGCGTAAATTTTACTTTCGTATCTGTCCATCATCCCAGATGAATTAACTACTAAAACAAGATTAAATAATGGTGGAGTATGCAGGTTTTATAATACATTACCGAAGTGAGCAACTTAAAATTGATTGATTTGTGAAAATGCAGTTGAAGTGATCAAGGGAACTTTTTATTTATGAGTTCTTTTCTCTGGCTAATATTCACAAATTTGTTGGAAGTCAATTCTATATAGTTATCCCCTTGGCCAAGTAACTACTTGAATTTACTAAAGAGCTCAATGCTTCATTACCAAATATATTTATAAAAGATTTTTGCTGGGCATGGTGGCACACACGTGTAATCCCAGTACTTGGGAGGCTGAGGCAGGAGGATCAGTGTGAGTTCGAGACCAGCTTGGGCTGCAAAGGTGAGCTCAGTGCCAGCCTGAACTGCATACTGAGACCTTGTCTCAAAAAGACAAAAAACTGGTAGAACTGGAGACTGAATCCAGGGCCTTGTACATTCTAAGCCAGTGCTTTACAACTGAGTTATACTCCTGCCTACAAAAGATGTTTGAGCATTCTTTCCTGTGAAGAATCTTAGTATAGCACCAAAGATAAAGTAGCTTTCCAATAAATGCCTTCTAGTTTGACTATAAAGGCCTGTTCCGCATTTAAACATGTAGATACTAAGTTCAGCATGCTCTTGAGCTGCTCAGTTTCCTCCAGCATATGCCTCATATAATGCATTAATTTCTGTTTAGGTCTTCAGTCCAGAATTACATCGTCTGGCCTAATAGTCACCCAGCCTGATCATCACTGTTGGCTCTTGTCTGCCATCTGAAGTATGAGTGCATACACGTAGTGATTTATAAGGCAAATGAGAATAAACCTAATGATGTATGTGATCACTCAGTCAGTCTTTTATTGAATTCTGAGCCTGATATTGTAGTTACTTTCATTTGCATGTGACTTTCTTTTGGAGGTTGTATATGATTAGTATATATATTCAGAAAAGATTCAGTTTCTCTGAGTATTACAAATGAGAAAACCTTCTAGATGGCAAGATTAGCTCTTGTTTTTTCCTATTTATTCTGGGGAAGTATTGTTGATCTCAGGACATTTTTAATGAATTTATGTATTTAATATTTTGATATGCAAATATTAAATTTGATATAGTAAAAATTTAATGCTTATTAAGAAATTATCTTTACTCTGTAATTGGATGCAGTGTGGAATTTCTCTAAATAATTGATTTAGAACATGTATATTTTAGTTTTTAAAATTAATTAATTAATTAGATACAGGGTGTTGCTGTGCAGCTTGGACTCATAGTGATCCCCCTGTCTCAGCCTCCTCAGTGCTGGGATTATAGGCATGCACCACCATGCCTGGCTTTGGTGGCTAGTATGGCATGCCCGAGGTTCTTGCGCTGGCACAGCATGTGGCACTAGGGATTGAGCTCAGGTCCTTACACTTGCCACGCAGGTACTTAGACCACTAAAATATCTCCCCAGCCCAATTTAGAACATTTAGCAGGTCTAATTTTGTGTCACTTTCTCTATGTAAGATTCATTTAATTGTATTAAAGAAGAAGAAATTGTGAAGATTAATTAGGCCTGAACCAGGTCAGAAAGTTGTAACAGTGAAGGCAATCAGCCCTAGAATTTAGAAATTCAACATTGTACTTGGGGATCTTTCCTGAAAGGTCCTGTTCTTTATTTTCTACCTGTGTGCTGCTTCTTAGTCTTTTTTGTTTTAAATTCTTTTTAAAATTTTTATGTTTATATATTTGATACAGGGTCTTACTATGCAGCTCAGACTTGGAGTGATCCTCCTGTCTCAGCCTCCCCAGCACTGGGATTACAGGCATGTGCCACCATATCCAGACTCTGTGGCCCGCTCAGTGTGCCTGGGGGCGGGGCCTGTGTGGCATGTGGTGTCAGGGATCCAACCCTGACAGTGCTTAGGCCCTGCACTTGCCTAAGCAGGTGCTTAGTCCATTGAGCTATCTCACTGGCCCTTTTTACTTTCCCTCTCTGTTTCCTCCTCATGGAGTCTGTGTCCTTGTAAACTCTTCTGGCTTGTCACAGGAATATACATCCCTCCCTGGCATTGCCACACATTGCTCACTACACAGTGTTTTCTCTTAGTTCACATTCTCTTTTTTTATTTTTTTATTTTTTTTTATTTTTGTCTTTATGAGACAGGGTCTCGCTATGCAGTTGAGGCTGGCCTTGAGCTCACTTTTGTAGCCCAGGCTGGTCTCGAACTCGCACTGATTCCCTCCTGCCTCAGCCTCCCAAGTGCTGGGATTACAGGCGTGCGCCACCATGCCTGGCTTGAAGTTGCTGTGGATTTGCCAGCAAAGCTGGTGTGCTGGGACCTCTGGCAGCTCTCATACCGCAGCCTTAGGGCAGAGTTCCTTCTGCTCCAGGAAGCGTGTTTCTGTTTGGGTGAGGCCCACCTGCACAGTCATGGGAACTGTTTGTGTACTTAGAGTCAACTGAAGTATAAACGCTAAAAAAGTCTACAGGATACCTTCACCACAGTCTTTAGTGTTTAATCAACTAATGGGCACCATTGCCTTGCTGCACCTATGTGAAACCAGTCACTCCACAGGGAGAAGCGCTTTCTCTCTGCAGAGGGAGCCTGGGGCACAGAGACCCAAAGCCGATGCCTCTGCCTAATTGTGTGGGCAGGCTGTTCTGTGCTCTCCTGCAGCACATCTGATGCCACGAGCTGGAAAAGAATGTAGAAACAGTGTGGATGGCTCGTCAGGCCTCCAGAGTGTCCAGGAACTGTGCTTTCTCAAATCTGAAAGAAAAGTAGTGCATTTCGTTTATAATTAGACCTACAAATGGGTTCAGAGCTAATAGGAAGAAGATGGGGCTGGAGAAGATTTTCCTGCTGGCCAGTGGCCATCATCAGAAAAGTGAGGATCCTCTTTGGTTTGTTGAAGTGCTTAAGTTGGTGATAGGTGTGAGCAGGCTTCTGGAGAGCTTTTCTAAGGTTTAGGCATTTCCTGGAGTCTCAGAAGCTGCTTCTTAGAGACTTGAACAGTCTGCATTTTCATGGTGGCGTTACTTCTGGACACCATCGAGGGGATGCTACGCTGTAATGCTCATTAAGTTCTGTCTTCTGAATATGATGGTATCTACTGGATTTTAAATCTTTGCACCTTTTCAGAGTTTACTAATTTGAGTCTTTTCACAGGCCAGGAGTTTGGCCTATTTTTTTTTTTTTTTAAATGCTTTTAAATTGATCCTTAAGGTTGACTTCTAGGCATAACTTCTGAAATCTATAGGCTTGATTTAAAGCAAAAGTGATATTATTAGTTTTATAAGATTGCTTCTAAGCTGTGTTTTTCCTTGCTCGGAGATTTTCCTTGTGAAAAACGAAGGACTCTTTAACCAAGTTTTATTGGGTAAGATCAATTTTACCAACCTTGATGACTTTTTACTCTGAATTTTACCTGAGCAGTGTTTCAGTTTAACTGAATGGCTCATAATATCGAGTGACTCTTGTCAGCCCCTTTATTGATTAATGACACAGATAAGAAAGATGTACCTTGTTGCAGAGGGATTAGAATCAGGGAATCTAGGTGTCTCTCGTTTTATCTCAAGACAATTGAAAGTCTGTATTTAATATGACATGATCCATGACAAAGAAAGAAAAGTCAGGGTTTAGTTAAACAGTACAGAGAGCACAGCAGAGGATAGGGAAACAAAAAGCTTATGCAGGACTGTTGCTTTGAAGTAGCTTGGGGGGTACAGATAACCTTGGTTAGTGTGTGGCTTTGCTGACAGCGTAGAAAGATGAGCAGGGTTAGTGATTGTCTTGTGCAGCTGTCAGAGAGGACTGCGGCTTCCTGCACCCGCTCTCACGTGTTCCATCTTTCTGAGACAGAGAAATCTTGTAGTTCAGACTGTCAAGGGCAGTGCAATTAGTACTAAATCATTCTCGCTCGGACAAGGTCTGGCAACAGGAGCTTCTGGGAGATGTGTAAATAGCTTTCCAGTGTTTCTGAATGTCTGAAAGCTCTCAGTACATTGGCTATCCTAATTTGATAGTAAATTTACTATAATCAAATTTTAAAAAGATTAATTTTCTTTGTACATGTTGGATATACATAATGATTGTTCATTGTAGGAAATTTTACCTGTACCCCATAGGTCTTTATCCTCCTTTTTTTTTTCTGTCCCTTCCCTCCTTTAACCTCTCATCTCCTCATTTCCAGAAACTTTGTTTCCATTTTTCCCCTTCATGATCAGCTTTTAAAAGGACAGAAATACTGGAAATTAAGGGGAACTGTTATTTTTTGCTAATGTTAATCAACTTTGGCTAATTTTGAGGGTAAGAGCGCTTATTAACTGTTATGGTTTATGTCTAGTTGTCCCCCTAAAGCCTCATGCAGTCATAGGGCAGGGACTTCTATAGATTGAGACTTGACTCATGAGTCATGGGGATTATGTGTTTTAATACTGATGGGATTATGGTCTGAGTACTTCTGGGATTATGGGTGTAGCCTAAGGCGGATAGGCTGAGGTGGAGAGCCTGAATGTAATATAAAGAGAGACAGAGAAACAGACTAGTGCTGTTGCCATCTGCTGCCCTGGTTGGTCGGTTGTTTCTGTTGTGATTGTTGCTGTTCCGCTGCCATGAACTGGATGCTCTCTGCCCTATTCCACTCAGCCAGCCGAATATGGACTGAAACCTACAGTAACTGTGAGCTAAATAAACCTTTCCTTCCTTCATTTTGAGTGTCGGGTATTTGTCCCAGCAATGAGTAAAGAATAACTAAGACATTAATATAACAGGGACTCATGTTTCTTCATGATACTCCCAGAAGAAGCATTTGAAAATATAAAAATATCAGTACGTACAAATGTGTATGTAAAATGTTGCTAAAGTGAGAAGGTAGCAGGGGCCTGCTTTTCGCTCTTCACTCAGTTGTCTAATTCTGGAGTGGCATGGAGATGATGGTCATGAAACTTTTGATAGAATAATAGCTGCAAAATAAGAAAAGATACTGACGAAGGAGCAATACAGCTCCTGATCCCCTGGAGGGCAAATGTGCGGAGCTGGTCGCCGCAGAGCACGGGGAATGAAGCTGTGTAGCAAAGGCAGAAGTTAGGAGAAGGACAGCTCCTGGCTTTCCAGTGGGTGGCCACCTTTTCAGGGATAATTTATATGGCAAAGTTACAGTGTGGTCAAACCGCCATCAACCTCTAGGGCTAAAGTACAGCTGGCTTAGTCGGTACTGACCCAGTAGGGAGCAGGTCACGTGGTGAAGGTACATGGAAAGAACAAGGACATTTTGGGAAGGGACAGAGCCAGATGCTTTGGTGCCCGCCTGATGTCTAATGCCAGCTGGACTTCCTGGGCCAGGTGGTGCTAGTTACAGCCTGATTCCTCATACTGCTCTTCCCTCAGGGAGGTGTGCAGGCCTGGCCTCCTCGCTGAGGTGCACCTTCAGCTGCGGTCCTGAGGTCTTCATCTTGCATGACTTCCCCATCACTCTCCGACTGTGTATTAAATTCTTATCTACCTTAAGCTGCCTGTAATATTACTTAGGAAATTAGAACGTTAAGAATTAGAAAATGCTGGTGTGATGTGAAAGGGAGCTGTAAGTGCATGGGTTTAAAAATAAGGCTTGGGGGGGGTCCAAGCCGGCCCCCCACCACGTAAGCACCCTACGCTGCCGTTGCGTTTCTCCATCCCAAGGACAGGAACAGGCAGAAGGGCTAGTGAGGCGGTAGGTAAAGAGCTGCTTGATCCCAATTCAGAACATGTTTCCTTCAACTGGAGAAGAGGGTGACTTCAGTTTTCCTTCTCAGTAAGTGAGAGCAATGTGGAAGGTGGGGTAGGCGCACACCGTGAGGAGGTGGAGGGAGCGGGATGGGAGGAAGTGAGCCGCACCCGTGGCTTCTGCCTCCTTACAGTTCCGGGGAGTGCAGTCCCCTGGAACTTCACATCCTTGTGCGATAATACAAATAAAACCTAGGCAGGCAGGAAAACATGAACGTAGTAGAAAACCCGTTTTTATGAAAATCAAGGGACTGCAGAAAAAGTAATTTGCGGACTTTGAGAGTGACATGTTAGCACTTTCACTTCTATCTGTTTCAATGTTTTAGGCTTTGCCAAACTGTTGTATTGAAACCTTTGAATTAAAACCACAATTTTGTGTTAATGTTTCACCCTATTTGGTGAAAGGCCTGGTGGCTGTGAGGAAAATGAGGTTAACTGTTCTCTTTCAGCAGTCATCAGCATAAATAGAATCTTTTCGCTTGTGAGGCCCAGCCGGGCACAGGTGGTCCCTATAGCCATGCTTGTCTCCTAGCTGTGGTGACCCCATGCTCTGACTGAGGCCGCAGCGGTAGGACACGCTGGGAGGGCAACACCGGCCTGGAAATGTAGGGCTCAGTGCAGCTTGTCTTCTCTGTTAGAAAATGATGGTGTGGGAGGCAGGAGGACCACTTGAGCTCATGCTTTTGAGACCAGGTTAGGTAAAAGCATGAAAACTGCATCTCAGACATCAAAAACAATGAGAAGATGAGCGAGGTTAGGCTAGATTGTATCCCTGTTCTTTCTGTCTTTAGTGTGCCCTCCTTTGGGTCTGTGATTTAAGGCCTTGGGAGACAGAGCGCAGAAGACATGCTGTGTCTTTTGAAACATCTTAGAGATTGCCAAACCCTTCCAGCCTGTTTCACTTCAAGGTGCTGAAACCTTCGGAAGGACTTCATGTTAACAACAGGTGTTTCCATTCTCACAGGCTGTCTTCCTCACCTGGAGGTGGTGACTTCATCCCAGGTGGGTTTGCTGGCTGGGTAAAGAAGGGAACCCTGAGTCAGGTCTGGGTGTGAATGCCTGTAATCCTAGCACCCTGGGAGGCTGAGGCAGGAGGGCTGCCGGTTCCAGTACAGCTTGGACACCTCAGTGACTTGGTGAGACCCTGTCTGATAATCAAATGTAAAACAGGACTGGGAGGGTACGCAGTGTGGAGACCTGCGGGTATGGACCCGGAGCAGCCTCCCTCACAGCGTCCGGAAGGCTCTGCCCCACCCTTGGCAGCCATACTGGCCTTCTTTGAGTTCTGGAATGCAGAGAGCTCCCTGCTGACACCGGGACGGGCGGTCTTCACACTTGCTGCTCTTTTTGCCAGCATACTGTTGCCTCAGCCTCCTTTGACAGGGCCACTCCTCTGGCTTGGCTGACAAGACGTTGTGCGTTCTGAACCCACTCACAGTGCTATGTCCCTCTCCCCTCCGCACCAGCCATAGTGACAATGCTATGTTTATGTGTGTGTTACTTGATTCCTCACCCCTCTCCCTAGTACATGTCAGCTCTGTGAGGGTGTAGATCCTGTCAGTTTTTCCTGTCTTGTATTTCTGTTGAGCAGCGTAGTGACAGGCACATGGTAGGCATTAAGAGAGAGAGAGAGAGAGAGAGAGAGAGAGAGAGAGAGAGAGTGTGTGTGTGTGTGTATCTTTCTTTTTCCCTTGAGGGCAGAGTCTGCCTCCTGTTACATAAGTAGAAAACGTCAGTTGTTCACTTGCCCAGCTTCCCTTGTGCCTGGCATGTGGGTACATGATGCACTAGTCTGTTTCAGTCAGAAGGGAGTTCCTCACAGAAGGTGGCAGCAGTGACAATGAGTTCTGCTGAGTGTCAGGCAAGAAAAGTAGTTGGGCTGGACTTCCAGCAACAGCAGCTTTTAATTTCTCTGTCCTGAGCATTGTGGCTTGCCTTGACTTGTATTTATTGCTGGTCACCGGCAGTCTCTCTGAAGAGCCTGTTTAACTCGCTTCTGTTCCAAAGGGAAGGGCTATCCCAGAGCCTGAGTTTCCCTCTGGAACCCTCTCTGCTACGTGCCAAGGATGGTAATGCCTCCTGACACATTAGCTTTCAACCTGTGACAGCAGGTACTTTCAAATGGGAAAATGTCATGCGAGGTGAACTATTGGTATTTTCACAGCGGGCAACTTCTTACCATCCTCAGTATAAAAACACTGCTGAGTCGTACTTAGGGTTTTGTCACCATTACAATGAGAACAGATAGTGACATTTAAGCCCAGAAAATTCAACTGCTGACATGGACTGTTACTGTGGAAACTGAAGAAGCAGGTAGAACACTGTGACCTTAGGATGTGAGTTCTCTAATCCGAGCACACTGATCAGTCCACGATTTGACTTACTGATTTTTAGAGACCCAAACGCTTTTTTTCTGGGAAGTATGAAAAACAGTAGATTTTGCCTTGGATTTGGAATAAGCAATAAGATTCAGAGTCTTAGGCATTTAAAATATTTTAATAGGGCCTGGCAGGATGGCTCAGTAGGCAGCTGTAGGGACCGAGGTTCGATCCCCAGCACCACATGCTGCACCAGCCCTGCCCTCAGGTCAGGCTGAACTGGCCATAAAAATAAATAAATAAACAAACAAAAGTTCTGAAACAAGAAAAAAGAATTAAAAAATAAAATAAATAGAATACAATATTTTAATGTATTAACAGGATGAGAAGATCAGCTTCTTCTATAAGTTACAGGTTTGTATTTAAAGTAATACTATTTTTATTTGTTTTGAATGATATTAATGAGATACAGAATTGGCACTATTTTCTAAATTTTATTTTATTTATTTTATTTTTTTATTTTCTAAATTTTAAAGAAGAGCCTAAGTGCACAGGACGATGAACCTTCCCTGCCCACATCTCTCCAGACTTTGCCCTTTGGTAAAGCTGCCTGTCTGGAGTGTTGTCTCTCTTTTCCAATATCTTAGAGGGTGAAAATACAGTGGTAGTCACCCCAACCTGTTAGACTTTCTATTTTAATACAAGCTCACTGTAAGAAAGGTGGATTGTCTTTGAATAGTGTTCAGTGAATTCTTCTTTTAAAAACAGTAATATGGCTACATTTGAGCAGTGTGGCATTTTCTCAGAATTACTTTGGTTTAGTCACATCTCCAAATATTTTGAGACAGTCCTTTCTCCCTCTCGGTAACCCTTATGTCCCTGTAGCCTCTTGTCCTTGGAACTTGTTTTTCTCCTTCTCCTTCACACTGCATTCTACCAGGCCTCTTCAGTTGAAGTCTATCACAAATTAATTGGTTTGGGCTGTGTGTGTGTGCTTGCTGCTTTCTGTAAAGTGAGGGAATAGTTTTTGTTCTGATAGATTTTTTATTACTTTTTTGGCAGAGCATAGTCTCCAGGCATTTTCTGGCCAGCTTAAGATGGGAGCATTGCTGCTTTGGTAGAATAATGTGTAGAGAGTAAATAGAAACTGTCATATTTTAAGATGATTTTGAGAAAACTGAATCCCCAGCGTTCTGCTTTAATCTTTAAATGCCACTGCAATTCTGTGCTGAAAAGGGTAATTATTAGTTATATGAAGCCTTTCACTAGCAGATAGTAACTCTGATATGGTACCATTAATACACATTGTCTTTCACAAGCTCAGTAGATTGCAGTTACATCTGGCTTTTATTGCAGCTGCTTATCTTGTGCTTCTTTTGCTTTTGTTTTGGGGCCAGGGTCTCACTGTGTAGTTCAGGCAGGGCTTGAACTCTAAATGTAGCCTAGGGTAGCCTTGGGGTATATTTAGAGATATAGAGGCGAGCTTCACTGAGGTGGGCAGAGTTCCACAGAGGCCCTTGGTGTGGACAGCTGCCTCAGCCGGCCTCTCCTGTGTAAGTGAGGGTCTGAGCTGGGGTAGAGAGGATGCTCCTTTTGAGATCGTTTACTGTTTGCTGAGCTCCTTGCCAAGGTATTTGCTTATTACATTGTAAGAACGGTGTCTCTCAAATCCTTCTAGTTTGCAGGTTGATGCCTATACCAATTAATGATCATTCTATTCAAGGAATAGAGGGATTTAATCTGAGTGATATCTTGGAATGTTCAAATCTCAGACTGATTTAGTATATAACTCAGTGTATGATAGGCAAACGTGAAGGGATGGCCTGTTTTGCCAGCTTAACTATAAAAAGAGACAGCTGAAGAAAAATTATTTTTCTTAAAGTAAAATCATACTTTTTAAAGTTTGCTTTGAGCAGAAAGCAATTGTATTCTAAGTATGTGTAATTATCTGCCTTCCTGCCCAGCCTCTTTGGGATCAAATTGGTTTTCTCCGGGAAAGGCAATTACATGCGGGAGGCCACTTTTTGCTGAATTACTGTGCGCTGCATGTAGTGCATCCCACAAACCTGAAATCAGAGATGCACTGCTATGATTTATAATGCCCATTAATTACAGCTTTGTATTAAAGGCTCTTAGCTTTCTGCTTCAGTACACCTAAATTCTCCTTCCGAAGAAGAATTGCTTACATTAGGTCTTGTGCTAACTGGTGAGTCCTGTCTTTTAGTCTCATCAGAGACACTCCATGCAGGCAGAGCTTCTCAGTTGGCTTTAAATATACTTTGCCAAAGCAGTTTACAATCGAATGGTGCCATGCCAACTGGACTCTGGTCTTACAGTGAGACTCCGCAGTTCAGAGCATTAATCACATGTCTTTATCCAGCAGACGTGGCATCCAGCGCATGCAGCCTCTGAGATCGGCCTGGGGCCCAGGCTGCAGCAGCGCTATGGCTCTCGGCCCAGCTGCTCTGGAGCCTGACCTGGATACTTGGGAACCATAGCTTCTCTGGCTCTGCCCCTGCAGGGTTAAGTGCCAGTCTTAGCTGTGTCTCACAGGGCTCCTTGTTGAATCCAGTGTTCAACCGAGATTGAAAACACAAGTCTACTTTGTTTCTCTGGGTGGCTTTTCCCCTTGAAATGTTAAGGTTCCCGCTTCCCTTTGTTTGAGCTTGATATTTCATTCAGAAGTATAGAATATGCCCAAGTGAGACAATTGGACAGAAGCTGGTTGCATTAGTTTGTCTGTAATAGTTTCATTCTGTATTCAGGGACACAGAAGGTCCTGGCAACACCCTTAAATTTTATAACTTCACCCCCCCCCCCCCCCCGTCCCAATCTGAAGTATGTCAGAGGTTTCTTTGCTATAAACTTGACTCTTTCTTAAGTTTAAGAGACCTGCTTTTCAGAGACATTTGGCCATTTTAAAATCACATTTTAAATTAGTAAAGTTTTAAAATTAGGACTATAGTATTTTTCATGATTTCTTTCTTGTTGTAAATTGCTCATCAAACTTTATTTTGTGTGGATCTTGTCTGCTTGAGGAATTTATAAGCCTATCCATCCTTTCCAAGGAGTGAAGCATGTAGAGCGATCTTGTATATCATCGGGCTGTCCTTTTGGAAATAGGCATAATCTTTGCTATCTACTTCTGCTTCTGTTATCTTTTAGGTGAAGATATTTGGAAAGAATCTGCTTGTGACATTTGTTCCTAAATGATGATGTGAGAAATTTTAAGAGAAGAAAAAAATACAGCTGTGACTTGAATGTGTTCCCTCTTAGAGTCACATATTGTCAACGTATCCTGAAAGGTGAGGCCGGGCAGAGGTGCCTAGGCCCTGAAGGCTTCTCCCTCCTTTGGGGGTCAGGGGCCCCCATGAAGAGACTTCCCAGAAGTGTGTTGGTCTCCTCTTGCCCTTGCTGCGTGAGCACGTGGACTGCAGCATCTGGGAGGGAACAGAGGCCACATGCCCCATCCTGGATGCTCTATCTTTCTAGCCTCCAGAACTGGGAGAAGTAAATTTTCGTTCTTTCTAAATTTCCTGGTCCCAGATACTTTGTTGTTACAGTACAAAATGAATGAAGACAGCTTCTCATGTACCAAGTGCTTCAAAGTCATTGGTCAGTTGAAGCCTCTTGCTGACCTTCTGAGGTGCACATTGTGATACACTCCATAGTTACAGGTGAGGAGAAAATAGACGGTAGTGTGTGACAGAGCCCAGGTTTGGTAGCCACCAGTGCTTAGTGTTTAGCCTGTGCTGCTTACTGTTCATCTGTCTGTCCATTCCTCCCTCCCCTCCCCTCCCCTCCCCTCCCCACTGCTGGCATAGCCTTCCCAGAGAAACTGGCTTTCCCTCAGCCTTAGTTAGCTTCTTTCCTCCATGCCTTAGGCATGGAGACATGCAGGCAGGATTTTACTCCCAGGTAGTGGACTTGACACTGTACCGTGCGAAGGATAGACAGGACCTATGGAGAGCATTTATGTTTGTCTCACACATGAAAGACAGTGGGGCTGGTGACCAGATTCTTTTTCTTTTCTCCTTTCCACCCATATCTCCCTTTCCCTTTTTTGTCAACTTCGAGTTACTAACATATCATACAGTTCATCCACTTCAAAATAGTTTGATTATAATACAGTCACAGAGTTGTTCAAGTGAAATCTCAGTTACTTATAGGACATTTTCACACTGTCAGCAGAAACCCTGTTTTTTTTTTTTTTTCAACCAATCTACACATGCCCCAGAGGGCTGGACAAGTTCTAATCTGCTTTCTTATTCTAGTTTTTTGAGAAAATGATAGATCAGATATTGCTTATAGATAGTACTGAATAGTTACAGTTTAGCACATATGCAATATTAAAATAGTATAATATTTTGAGATTTAAAATCATCAAAACTAAAAATCTAACATAATTTTTATTATTCAGAAGAGACCGCATGCCTTCCATTTGTATTGCATTTGTTTAAAATAAAGGATTTTAAAATATCATGAATGTCCATCCATGAATGTCCAAGTTATATACAACCTCAAATAGTGGCACTGATGGCTGTCTGTGATGGAGGACTGCAGGTCTCACAGGCTGGCAGGCACGAAGCTGTAAAGGAGGGAGTGTGACCAGTGCTAGGCTGAGAGACCGAGAGAAAGGCAGTTTTTAAGGCAGTTCTTAATGCCGGGTAATGACCTCTGCAGAGCACATAGCCAGATTCTGGAGTGTATATGTGATAAACAGTGGTTTTAAAAAGTGTTATAAATCCTGTTTGTGTTGTAAACTGTTTGCACCTATACAGTGCTAGCTGTTACTCTTAGTAGGTCATACTCCATGTGCCAGAAGTTGTCTAAAATCATATGTTGCATGAAAATAAAATCAAATAATGAAAATGTAGAGCTGTTGCTGTATGTTTAGCCCTCACTGTGCTATGAAGTGTAGGGTCTTTTCTCTTAAGAAATGAGGCAGTGCAGGCTGGCGAGATGGCTCAGTGGTCTAAAGCGCCTGCTTAGGCAAGCGTAGGCAACCGCAAGGACCATGGTTTGATCCCTGGCACCACAGGCTGTGCCAGCCATACCCCCAGGGCAGGCTGAGCTGGCCATTAAAAAAGAAAAAGAAAAGAAACGAGACAATTGAGGCAGAGACAGTCAACTATAGTTCACAAAGATAACTTAAATTTGATTAATCCTGTTATTTTTGTTCTTGAGCCCTGTTAGGTTGTACTGTCTTTAAAATATTCTGTTGGATTCTTACAAATTACTATGTTTTTAAAGTCATCTCAGAAGCGTATTGCTGCATAGGTCCGTTTTCTCTTTTCAGTGCATGTTTAGGTTATTAGTGCATGTGTGTCGTGCTTCATATTTACATTCCTCCCGGGAAGCTGGCACAGGCGCGTGAACACCCCCTTCCCCTTTGTACCCCATTGCCCCTCCGTCCCTTTCCCATCCGCCCATCTCTTGATTCCATCTTGTTTTCGTTTTTGTATGTGTCTGCAGTACACAATGTCTACATTCCTTGTGTGCAGTTGGTACACACACACATCCCTTACCTCCCCCATCTCCCGATCCTGTTCTCCTTTGAGAAAGATCTGTCTCCCTGCTTCCTGTTTTCTATCTGTTGTGTTGCTCTTGGAATTCCTCATAGGAGAGAAGCCATGCGATCTTCAAACTTGGGTCTAATTTAATTCACTTAACATTTTGGTCTCAAGGGGCACCCATTTTCCCGCAGATGACTCAGGTGTGTCTTTCTTTGTGGCAGAGTAGTACTCCAGGGCTTGTAAATGCCTCATTTTTAAATTCATTCATCTGTGATGGACCTAAGGGCTGCTTCCAAGATGTAGCTGTTAGGAAGTGTGTTGCTGTAGGTGGGGTATGCATGTTTCACTGTAAGGTGACATCGTGAACTCTTTTGGAAAGGTAGCTAGAAGGGCTACAGCTGGGTCAGATGAAATTTCTAATTAGTTGTTTTGAAGAGTTGATTTCCATAGGGCTTGTACAGGTTTACACTCCTACCAGCAATGAAGTAGGGCTCCTTTTCCCCCTGTAGGCGGACTAGCATTGTTATTTAATGTTCTGGTGGTGATCATGCTTTCAAGTGTAAGTCGGGCCTTCAGTGTTGTTTTCATTTGCATTGATCTAGTGCCCACTGATGTTATAATTTTTTTTCATGTATTTATTGGCCATTTGTACTTCTTCAGTGAAGTATATATTTGTTCCCCTTGCCCATGTTTTGATTGGGTCATGTGTACTAAACTAAAATAAAAATGGACCAAAGAGCCAGGTGTGGTGGTGCATGCCTGTAATCCCAGCACTTGGGAGGCTGAGGCAGGAGGATTGCTGCGAGTTAGAGACCAGTTTGGGCTACAAAAGTGAGCTCAAGGCCAGCCTGAACCACATAGCAAGACCCTGTCTCAAAAAGACCCCCCCCCCAAAAAAAAAAATAGGACCAAAGAACTAAATGTTAAACCGGAAACACTTAACTTGCTGGAGAACAAAATAGGTACAGATCTTGAAGTCATGGGAGTAAGCAAGGTTCTTCCCAAACAGAACCCTAGTTGCACAGGAAGTAGTTCTGAGGACCAATGGATGGGATTATATTAAGATGCTTTGACACAGCAAAAGAAATGACCACCAGTGAAAAGATGGCCTATAGAATGAGAGAAAACTTGCCAGTGGTTTTTCAGACAGAGGATTCATATCTAGAATGTAGAAAGAATTTTTAAAAATTAGAACTTCCCCAAATAATAGGTACATTTCATGATATTTTCAGAAAACTGATGTTAGATAAACAGCTCTACTAGTGAATTGGTTAAAAAAATGTTTTTCAGAGTTGGAAATTTGTAAGTGAGCTTTATAAAATATCAGGTACATTAAAATTTTTGTTGATGTCAGAGTTAGGTCTGGGCTTGCGTCTTGGCCTGTCAGCCTGTTGTGTTTCCTTGGGAAGCTTCCTTTCTTTGTTCTTCCTTTTTTTTATTGGTGGAACCAGGAATTGAACTCAGGACCTTGTGCTTGCCAGTCAAGCACTTATTCCACTGAGCTATCTCCCTGACCCCTCCTTGGGAAGTTTCTTTAAGGTGTTGGGACCTAAATGTCCTCATGTGTGAAGCAGCTGTGAATCTTTATGGCTCTGTCAATATGTTAGTTAGAGACTAAAGAGAATCAAGTATTTATTATAATAATTCCATGTAGCTTATAGTTATTGCCTAAAAATGAGGAGAAATCTCATGAATTAACAATATATAACATTGAACTGATTTACTTGGAATGTTTGTTGATAATTCAGAGCATTAACTAATGATCTGTTTTATGTTGTAGCACATTTGAATTTGATTGACTGACCATAATTGTTT